>JAZEWT010000016.1:9160918-9171417 GCA_036362905.1 Mordacia mordax
ATTTAAGGCTGAATGGACTTTGTGGAGGCCCAGGACCGGTCCAGATATTGGGCGCGGTATTGACCGTGAACGAGAATCGTAATCGGGTCACCAGTTTCGAAGCACGGTGGCTAACCACTGCAAATAAATAAGCATACCCGTATAGCCTCACACATTGTACAGGCAAGTGCTGTTAGCGAGCATCTATTAAGGCTGACCACTGCGTACACGGACACACTTGATTGTGCATGTGTGTTAGCAATTCTATCGTTATTGTTTATTCTGCCCAATTATCCAGGGAAGCCTCACTGAGTCTCAAGACTTGTTTTGAAGAACATCCTGGCGTGAATCGAAATACACCTGGGTATATGTGGACAACGGTCTTTAAACCGGTGATAAATGTGTGTGTGTCCTGCCGAGGTTTCTGAGACAGATTTTTACAGATGTTAGTAAATTTCAGGTTGCAAGCTCTAGATGCGGGATTCCTGCGACAAAACAAGCTTCCAAACTGACCAACGTAAGAAAACCAAACCAAAAGGCAAATAGCAACGATCTGTGCATGAATTAACCTCTAACCGTCAAAATGAAAGTAAATAATAACACACAACATTACACAAACAAACTGACAATACTAACTCGTACAAAGATGAAATCCCAAACGAAGTTAACAATAAGCACTGGACACTAAACTACTAACAGATAAAGAAGGACAACAGTGGCAATAACACTGCTGCGTTTGAGCTCAATCAAGTAATCTAATCGATTTGCCATAAATCGGATGTGTTTTCGCCAATACCAGTTATGCTGTATGGGTTTAGCCGCATCAAGAATCCCGCAGAACCCAGAGAAAACCTAATACGGAACAATCTCCATGCACTCCGCCGAATATCAGGATGGACGTGGGGGTCACATTCGTGCCCCAGGGCGATCAACGTCTGGGTTCAGTCCTGAGTGGAGCACCTCACCCCTATTATTCCAAGCGGAGTGAACGGAGTTTTGCAGAAGCGTCCTGTTGCGGAGAAACCACCGACAATTTACTCAAGCGGGACCACACAGATCAGCGGCAGTGAAATCGTGCCCTGACTGTGGAAACGTGATGGGACCCTCTTGAGCAAGAGTAATGAAACAATTCTGAATTAAATAATAATGATTACAATGAATAACGTGCCACCACGCACATTTGTCCAAAGTGAGAGAGAATGATCGGAGGTGCAAGGAGACGGTACAGAGGGGGTAAGTTGGAAGGCAGCCATGCGGTGAGTCGGCTCCAATATTTTCCAGACACCCTGTATGATGGGATGGTATCAACCAGTTAATCAATTATTTTTATTGTTTATAGCTGTGGGAGGAAACTGAGAAACCCTGAGAAAACTCACGCAGAACAAGGAGAGAATACACAAACTCCACACAAAAAGGCTCCCGGGGTAGGAATCGATCCGACTTGGGCAGGAATCGAATTGACTTGGGTAGGAGCTTCTCTCCGTGATGATACGTTGTCTCGTCATCGATGGGGTTGCCCCGTGACTGAACCGGGCCTCACCTTGACGAGGTAAGACACCCCGGCTCCGGTGATGCGCTCCACGGGGTGAGGCCACCTAGGTGCGGCCTTGCCTGCTGTCCCTACGTCACCTCCGTAGAGCCCGGGCCGCCCGCCCAGTGTCCCTGCCGTGGTGGTGGCCTCCTCCTCCTCCTCCCTGGAGGCCAGCAATGCGCGCAGGTCCATGTCCGACGATGGAGGATCCTGGGGGACGGTGCGCGCGCATGACGGAAATCACCCATTGTGCGTTAAACATATCGGCAGTACCAGATAATGCTTTTGTAATTATAAATGAAGTTGGAATATTTTTTGAATAATCACAAGGCCTACGCCTGAAACAATATCCAGGTTTCACTTAACTGTAAACAAAACCCCAACACGCTCATTAACACTGTGGTCAGAAAATAAAATACAAAACACATAACATTGATGATGCTTCAGGCAATGTTGCTGCTTCATGATAAATAAACAGAGAGGCCAGACAGCCGGAGTTGATAACCAGGGTGTGAATCTGCACCCCTACGGCCGGGTCGTTCTGCGTACGACGTTTTTGATTGTCCGTTGTCATCCTGATTGTGTGCGTCACTCGTTTGTTAATGAGCATGGGGAGAAGGGGGAGGGGGGCAGTTACCGCGTCCGTGGATCGTGTCGTTCCGTCATCGGGCCGCGTGGGACCAACGCTCACACCCGCCTCGCGGCTCGACGGGGCCCCCGCCGGCACGAGGCCACCGTCGCCGGTGCCGTGGCTGCCCGCCGCCTCGGGGAGCGTGGTTGACGCGCGCGCAGCTCCGAGCAGCAGCGCGCCGGGGAGCTTGATGCGCGGCAGGAGGCCGCAAAATTGACCGGCAGCGCTACCATCACCGCAACTGCCGGCATTGGCCGCGGTACAGACGAGGCCCTGGGCCCCCTCGGCGTCCTCGTCCGAGTCACTGCACTGTGTCAGGTAATCACCGTTGTCCCTGATGTCGTCTGAGTCTTCATCGTCTGCGTCAGCGCCGTCGAAACTTCCACCGGTGCTGCCGGCGAGGACGCGAATTGACAGAGGCGAGCGATCTGAGGAGAAAGCCGGAGCGGCAGTGGTGTCGTGTACGGCTAACGGTCCGGGGCCAGAGGGAATCGGTGCGGCAGTGGAACCGGCCCCACCTCCGCCGCTGTCCATCTCTGGGCACGCGGTGAGCGGTGCGGAGCCACTCGTGGTGGCGCCGCCGCTTGTCCGCTCGTCCGCCGAGGTTACGGAGTCGTTACGAAAGCGGCTGTACTTGGGCCGGTGGAGCATTTGGAGCTGGAGTGGTCGGGTCGACAACCGACGCCCGAGTGGGGACGGCCCAAAACTGCACTCACGGCGACGATCGATCAGGGCTCCTCCACGGGCAGCCTAAACAAGGCGATCGCGTCTCGCTCTGCCGCTAGCACCGCACAGAAGGGTGGATGCGCGCATTGCGCGGCTGCCTCACTGATACCCTCAGGGCTTTCTCTCTGTGCCGGCGCAGCCACGCGGCGCGCGGTCCCGTACCTGATCGTCAAAGACTTGGGAAAATTTCAAAACCGAAAAATGTTCCACCTATACCAGAGAAAATCTGGCCAAGTGCCAGAACTCCCCCTCTACAAATAGCGAGGACAGGTTCTGTGGAGTGCTCGTACCCTCGTTCGGCTCTCGATTGGTCACGAATGGAAGTCTCGGCGCTCACCACCGCCGACACGGTTCCCGAGTCGGTTCCGTATACAGACCACTCTACAACTCAACACTAGTTTGAACTCGCAGCTGAAAGTTCATCGTTAGTTTATAGGCCAGCCCTTTTGCAAAATGTTTTTGCTCAAGATACTTTTAAAAAAATGCTAGTCATGTTTGCGCTGTGACAATGTCCACCAAGGGAGCCTTCTCACCTCCCGTGCTCAGAACAACAGTGGTGGCAGGGATCAGGATTGACCCAGACCGGAACAAACCCGACGGTCGCTGCGTCTCATTCGCACTACCCGACGGAGAGCGCCAACCCCCAGTCAGGATCTCGCGAGCAAACCCGCCGCCCCAACCCCAACCCGGCGGGAACTCGGGTCGGTGACCCGCTCCCTCTGCTTCGCGCAAGCCCAGAATCCACGCCGGTCCGCGGGTCCAGTGGTAGCCGCGACGTCAGTAGAAGCAGGAACGCTCGTCCGGTCTCCTCTGCCGGCCTTCGCGAGAGAGGGTGTGGCTGCTCCTCACGACACCGCAAAGGGACCTCCGCCCTGACACCCGTTAGGATCGCTGAGCTCACGCTGGGCCGGCAGCCTCGCGGCTACAGCACTCACTCCACGTCGCCGCCGCTAACGGAACAAGTCCGCGCGTTGCCGAAGCTTTGAGGCCGCGCCGCCCGGGACCGAGGAGCAGCAGATGCGCCAATGGTTTCAAGAAGAAGAAAAAAATAACAGGGAGGAGCGGCAGGAGGGAGGAGGGAGGGAGGAGGTCAGAACGAAGGCATCTGTCAGGACACCCGAGATGCCTCCGCTGCCGCCGCTGCTTCCCCCCCCCCCGGCTAATGAGCCGGGGGGAAGGAGCCGCTTCACTGTGCTCGGCAGGCGAGACGCCTCACGTAAACATCAGCGAAGCTGTTAAGGGCAGCGGCCGCTGCGCAGGATTGGACCATCGCGCCACGATCCGAGCGACGATCCGGGCGTTCGCGACTCCGCCGGTCGCTCCCCACGTATACGCGAGCAGGCTCGCTGCAGCGTAAAGATAAAAGCAAAGGTCAGCCGTATAGCCTTTATCAGGCTGATGGGCCAAGTGCTGTTAGCGAGTGGCAGCGCTTGTGAAGGCAAGTGTGGTGCACGAGGAGAGAGGAAGTGGGTTGGGCGGTTAGTATAGCGCCCGGCCGCCTTTGTCTCTACAGTGTTCTGATGTGTATTGTTTACACAGCGCCAGTCAACATAGGAGAGGGCCGGCCCAGGAGCGGGGACGGTTCAGACATTGGCCGCTGATGTTGTGGGCGTGAGCAGGGATGGAACTCGGGTACCGCCAGCTTCGTAGCGCAGTGCGTTAACCGCTTCGCAACATACGCACAGACATACGCACAGACACATGCACACTTCCACACACATAGACACACCCACACAGATGCACATAGACACACCCACATAGACACATCCACACACATAGACACACCCACACATCCACACACATAGGAACACCCACACATAGACACACCCACACATAGACACACTCTCACACCCACACACTCTCGCAAAGACGCTCATACCCACACGCGCACACGCACAAGCGTGTGCTCACAAAGACACACATAAAGACAAATATCCCCCGTGTAGCCTTAGACTGCAGGGTCAAGTGCTGTTAGCGAGCATCTATGAAGGTCGACACAGCACACGAGGAGGTGGGAGACCAGCACCACGCACGGCCGCCTTTGTCGCCCTAGTGGCAACGTTTACACACTGTTCTAGGTACTCATTTGAGGCTGAGTCGACCGAGGGGAGGCCCAGGACCGATTCAGATAATCGTCGTTGATGTTGGCCGTGAGCGTGATTTGAACTCGGGTCGCCGGGTTTGTAGCCCAGCTGGACCATCGCTAACACTCACACACTGACACGCCACGGACAAACGCTCACAGACACATGCTAACAATCACACGCATAGACACATGCTCACACAGACACACAGACACACCCTCAGACACGCCCACAGATATGGACACACAGACACCCTCTATGTAGATTGTTGTTAGCGAGCGCCTATGAAGGCAGACGCAACACCGCGTGCCCTCCGCGCTCATCTCCTCGAGAGCAGGAGGCCCCAGGGTCCGCAGAAGCCGCGGGAACGGTGACGGGGCCTGCCCCCCCACGGACCCGGGAGGGGTCGAGGGAGCGGAGGGGGAGAGGAATGGCTGTGCCGGATGGGTGGGTGGCAGGATAGTCGGTGTGAACGGTGGGTGGATGGATTAGTGGGTGGGTGGATAGCAGAGATGGTCAGGAGAATGGTCCGCTTGAAGGGTGAATGGATGGGTGAGTGGCAGGATGGCTGGCTTGAATGGTGAGTGGATGGGTGGGTCAGTGGGGGTCAATGAACATCTGGTATTGGCCACTCACCGCATCTCGCTCATAGATGCGCCCTGTAAGCCTTAATAGATGCTCGCTAACAGCACTTGTCTTTACAGCATGCGCAGGCTACACGGGGATTTTAGTCTTTGTTCCGACTCAGAGGCAACAGCGGACTTGCCCGGGGAGCCGCGGCGGCTGCCCTCGTCGCACGCCGCCTGCCCATCCCTTCCTCTCTATTATTCTGCCCTCCTCTCCCCGTGGTGAGCTCTCCCTCTCTCTCTAATAAGCTCTCCCTGCCCGTCTCATTAGCGCCGCCTGCGTCTCTCTCTCTCATGACCCATCTTGCTCTCCCTGCCCCCTCTCCGCTGCGTTGCTTCCTCCCGTTTCTCCGTATTGCGTCCCTCGGAACTCTCTTACGTCTCTCTGATATCTCTCTCCCCGTCTCTTTGCGGTCGCCCTGCGTTCTATTTCCTTTCATCGTGCAGTCTGTGTGGCTCTACAACCCGCCATTGATCTTTCCCTGACTCGCCCTCGGCCCCGTAGCTTCGACTCCTCTCTCCATTCACATCGACATCGACATCTGTGTCCCGTTATCTCCCACTCGCTCTCTCCCCTTGCTCGCCCCGTGTTCTCCGGGCTTTGTCCTCTCTCCATCCACGATCCGGCGCACCCGGCTCGTGGAATTCGCGTGACGTCATCGCGTAGACGTGCGCGGTGATATCACCACTCTGCAATTGCCCACCCGAGTGCCAGTCATCCAGCAAAACTTGTAAACGACATCGGTAGACCGATATTTATGTTCTAGCGAGTTATCTGTGTGTGCGTGAGTTATCTGTGTGTGCGTGAGTTATATGTGTGTGCGTGAGTTATCTGTGTGTGCGTACCGTCTCCTCTGGGTAGCTTTCACTGTCACCATTGTTGTGTGTGGCTGGGAGTAAGTGGTACCGAGTGGACTTGTCCATGACTGGTGCCGTCAGTGTCAAGATCGGCCTCTGTGGAGGGAAGCTCGTGAAGTACGCTACTGGGCAGTCGAAAATACATTTAACATGAAGGCTTTCGTGACCAATGTTATCCATAAGAAAGCACTTTTGTGTTAGGTTACGTAAAAAAGTGTCGTAAACCGGCCTCCACCCGACACAACCAATTGGCAAGGTTTGTCACATGAATGGAACGTGCCAAGTCTTTACCACTTCAGTACACGGGCGTGTTGGTGAGAAAACCGACAACATGAACAATGGAGGACGACGTTTCACTGATGATTACACTCAGCTTAATCGGGCTCCTTGAACAAGGGTTCTGTAGAAGCAGTCGCCCTCCAGCAACAGCGGAAGGCGGAGGAGAAACGCTCACAACAACGAGTGGAGCGCCGAGCGGCTAAAACGCAGCGAGTTGAAACGGAGCGCAGGTGGTGCATCTGCCAGTCGACCCAAGCAATCATCCTGTGGCACCTGGGTCTGTCCCGTGACGTTGCCAGCGAGCCTTGGACACTTCACTTGGCCTCAAGGTGCACCTGGCCTGGCACAAGCGCCGTGACATCAACCGCCACTCAGTGGCGGTCAGCGGCTTTTGTTGAGAGTGGAGATCTCGCTGATTCTCACGGTGAGCCTCTCGCATGTGGTCGAGTGTCTCCAATCGTCCGTCTCTTGTCTCCCGGCTCGACCCGAGGCGCAATTCAAGTGCTCCTCCGATCCACCCCGCGGCCTTTTTCTCTACGCCACAGCCAATCGCGGCGCAGCTTCTCCCCCCCAACTCACGCGGGATGGGGTCATCTCCGAGCCCCGACCGTGCGGCTGGCGGCCACGCGGCGTCACCATTCAGAGATCTTGCAAAGCCGCGGTGCAACGAAACCTTTTCCCATCGTGGTCTCATACAAGAGGGACCGCGGAAGTGGATGTCGCAGATTTAGGTTGAGCTTCCTGTGATGCCTCTGATCCACCGTACGCGGTAGAGAGGAGGAAGTCTCGATTGATAAGAAATTCCACCTGTTCGATGCCCCGCGCCCCCAGGGCAAAGCAGTGCAAACAGTGTGGACGCATCGCCCTCTGGCATTCCCGTGTGAGCTCGAGCAAGGGATCGCAACTCCTTGCACCTCAAGGCCCACTTCGCCCTTTGCGTCTGGTCTCCACGGAACACCAGGTGGCGCTCGTGGCCCACTAAAGAATGACAGAGAGTGTTGTCCCTCGCACACGTGTTTCCACCGAGGTTTCAGGGTCAAATGCACACTATTTCTGCCGTGTGTAATCCTGAGTCATGTGAGATTATATCACAGCATTGAGATGTTTGACCAATACCAATTACATGATATGTTGCTTCAGTATGGGAGGAAAGCCGAGATCCCGGAGGAAATCCATACAGAACAGGAGAGAAACGCCTGATGATGCCTCCAACGTGAGAGGCGAAGCGTCGCGAGGCAGAGAAAGGAACACTCGACACGGCTATCCCGAAAGAGCAGCTATGGAGAGCAGTTCTCGTACATCGAGCCGTGACGATCCCTCATCAGCAGAGAAGGCGCAACACCGCCACTCGCCCACGGCCTCCACCGCGCGCTGAGGGTGGCGGCGCCCAGAGGCCGGCACCAGCGTTCGTCGAATTGGGGAAATTCCGCGGATCAATTCCACGGGGCTATTTGTGTGGCGATCATTCGCGATAGTGCGGCCACACAGCAACAACAACCACTGGGCTCTTCCCCTTTCTCAGGGCGGCGCCGACGCGTAGCACTGAGTAGCGCTGCCGCCTCATAGCAGGTCCCCAGGTTTGATTCCCGGCTCGGGTGCCTTTCTGTGTGGAGTTTGCACGCCCCTGCCCGCGAGTATTTTTCGTTGGGCACTCCATTTTCCTCGCACAGTCCAAAGACACGATGCCTCGATTAAATGTCTTAACTAAATTGCCCCCGGTGCCTGTGATGACCCGGTGGTGCATCCCGGGTATAGACCATATGATCTTACAACTTGCTTTCCCCTCTCCCCGATGACAACTGCTACGTAGCCTAAACGGTTCCTTCCAGCCTCAATACAAAGCGACCGACGGCAGCACTTGGTCACGACGTGGGCGCTGGGAGGAAGCAGCCCGCGGCATGGCCCCGCGGACGCGAGCTTTGGTTGCAGAGGTTCCCGATTGGAACCTCCGGGACCCTCGTGGCGCGCGCGTTCATCCACCGTCACGCTCACCCCAACCGTTCTCCGTAACTCACCCCGCAGTTCCCTGTTAAATACCATCCCGTGTCCGCAATCCCATCTCTAATCCCAACCCATAATCATAAATCCTAACCACTATGGCAGACCCCATCTCTGTGCATGAGAGTCACGTTTCTGAATATTCACTTCGACAGGGGTCGCAGGGATTAAGGACACGTGTGCGGAGCGTTGGGACTCCGAGCGAGGATGCGTCTCTCGATGTCTCACCTCTCAAGGTGGCCACTCCAGGTACAGGTGCTCGACGTGGGGTCCCGTCCCTCCCGTGGGAGTCCCGTCCCTTCCGTGGGGGTCTCGTGCACACTCCGCTCACACGGAGCACAGGACCAAAAATAACTCCCAGAATGCCTCACTCTCCCCTGCGGAACTGGCGACTTCCCCAAACGCAGCGGGAGCGGTTGGTGAGATCAGAAGACTCGAATGAAAGGTTCATTGACACGTGGAGCCCCCCAAAGAGAAAGGGGCTCCCTCCCCCCTCGAGCGGAGCAAGCAACTGCCGCGCCGAGAGATTGATTATCCAAGGGTTCCTCATACTTCAGTGGGGTTAACTTCACTCAGAACCCCTGAGGAAGCTTCAAACGCGGGAGGTGAAAAGTTGCGAAGGAGTGGGAGCGCTCGACACGGCCATTCCGAAAGAGCCGTTTTGGAAAGTAATTCTGACGCATTGAGCTGTGACAACCTACATCAGCATTTATATTTGTGTCTTTTAAGGCCACATACAGCGTTAATGACAAACGTGTTGTGTTCTGGTTGATAGCGCTTGAGGACCACCACCAACGCAGCGGAGGTGACATCAGCGAGTAATTAGTAATCAGGACGGGATATGATATCAATATTTGCACTTTTAGAGCGCTTTTCACCCGAGGGTCACAAAGCGCTGCACAAAGCTGTGGAGAGAACGGCATGTCAACAATAACATCAGAGTACATCAATTAAAGTAAAATAATATTAATTGCACTTCTAGAGCGCTTTTCAATTGAGGGTCATAATGCGCTTCGAAAATAATGTCTATAAATCAATGAAGGACGTGAAATAACAGATAAAATAATTGATAAATTATGAAGGAAGGAATAAGTGTTCCTGAGCAAGTGCAGGCCAACAGCGAGCCATCATCCAAGTACAACAACAGTGACCAGCATCAACAGTCCTAGCCAGAGAACTTCTAAGCTGGAACGATTCGATTTGCCGGTGAACCGCGGGAATCGTCGCGATTAAGTCACTGGATCCGATTCACAAATCCATTGATTACGTTTCAACAGAGGCGGTGAATTGTTGCGCCACCAGTGTCTAGGGATCACGGGAACCCGTTACCTACAGCGCCTGAAAATCCCGGATTGGTCCACGCGCGGAGAGTGGGTTTTCATCGCTGCATCTGTGCTTAATCGCTCCACCCTCAACGCAAATTTCCAGGGCCGTTCTACACATTCAGTGGCGCAACTCGGACACGTTACAGATGGTAGTACATTTTGACAAGGGTAGAGCTTCGTTACCGATTTCGTGATTTACAACTGACATTTGCAGCTAAACTTCCAGCGTGTGTCATAGCGCCCTCCTCTACCGGAGCAGCGAAATGAATCACGTAAATGTGTGGAATAGCCTCAACGCAACAAATCTGTTAATTAGCTGTAGGGTGGAGGAGTGTATTGTAATAATAATGTTTGCATTTGTAAACCGCCACCTTACAGTGGTGGAGGGGTTTGTGTGCCCGAATGATCCGAGGAGCTATGTTGTCGGGGGCTTTACACCCCTGGTAGGGTCTCCCATGGCAA
>JAZEWT010000016.1:9200708-9216010 GCA_036362905.1 Mordacia mordax
CTGATCTATCGTGGCGTGGGCGTTGATCCTCACCGTGGTGTTGCCGCTGTGAGCCGTCAAAAGCCCACAGTCGAAGCCGTGGTGTCACAGCATGTTTACTGGGCGTACAGCGTAATCATCCTGGTGCTGTACGTGGCTAACGGAGACTTGATCACATGATTTATAAACGTAACGTTTCAGATCACTACGTTCATAAAACATGCGCGTTTGTATATGCGGGGCAGTAATGTAGCCTGCGGTTTTGTCGCTTATCAACCTGGCAACAACTGCTGCTTCCAAGGCCACCCAGCAAACGTAGAACATTCAGGCAACATTGCGTCTAATGAGCATGTATGTGGGTTAGTGAAACATCAATGTGTGATGTGTTTCTGCATTTACTGTATATGTAGATGTCAGTCCATTGTTGACTGAGGGCTTCCCCGCACCATGCAGGTTACGAGTCGAGAGAAGTAATTTTATCAATTTAAATTTAATCTGGAATTCTACTGAAAATAGATTTTTCATGATCATAATCAATTACTTTAATTATACATATTAACTTCCATTGTGGTGATTGTTTCCAAAAGCTGCTCTTTGGGATAGCCATGTTGATCGATCCTCTCTCCTTTGCGACGTTTCACTTCCCACGTTGGAGGCATCCTCAGGCGTTATGTGGATAAGTCGTGTAAGAGACTGATATTTGTCCTGTCATTCTCTCCTTCAGTGTCACTCTCTTTTGGGGACATTGCCTTGCTCGGATATTAAAATGAACTTAATCCGATCTCTCCTTTGATTTACCAACTTGAATTTCATTAATGCCTGCCGAGTCTTTCAAGTCAATGGTGGGTGTTTTCTGTTAATGTTGCCGAAGTACTAAAACAGATAACCCTCAACCGAACGAATCTGCTCGTCAGTTTTGATGTGGTCTCCTTATTTACAAAAATATCCATCGAAGAAACTATCAAAATAATGGAAAAACAGTTTGACCGGAGGCTAGCAGAGCTGGCGAAGGTATGCCTCACAACAACCTATTTCAATAGATTCCATTTTTTAGGTTAGGTCACCTAAAAAAATGTTTGTCATAAACCCTCCACCACCCGACAACAGCCAATCAGTAAAGTTTGTCAACGTTGACAAAACGTGCCAATTCTTCATTATCTCAGCACACCGGTGTGTTGAAGAGCAAACTCACGGATTTTTATACATGAAATACATTTGAACGTTAACATACTTTACTGACTGGCTGTTGTCTGGTGGTGGAGGGTTTACGACAAACATTTATTTAAATGACCCAGCCCCAAAATGGAATCTATTGATAACATTGGTCACGAAAGCCTTCGAATTAAACTTATTTCAAGTTTAACGGTAAGTTTTACCAACAGAAAGGTGCAGCAATGGGATCTCCAGTCTTACCCACAGCAGCCAGCCTGTACCTGAGGCTTTGAAGAGAAAGCCATAAACTCATCTACACTCAACCCTACCCACTGGTATTGATACATTGAGGACACATTTGTTGTATGGCCACATGGAAGACAAAAGCTTGAGGAATTCCTCAGTCACCTGAACTCCATGCACCCAAACATCAAGTTCATTATGGAACATAAGAAAACGGCTAAATCCCGTTCCTGGATGTACTAGTAGGGCGGCGCGGTGGCGCAGTGGTTAGCGCTGACGCCTCACAGCAAGAAGGTCCCGGGTTCGAGTCTCTCGGCTCGGGTGCCTTTCTGTGTGGAGTTTGCATGCTCTCCCCGTGTCCGCGTGGGTTTTCGCCGGGTACTCCGGTTTCCTCCCACAGTCCAAAAGCATGCTCCTGGATAGGTTGATTGGCTCGCAGACTAAAATTGTCCCGCAATGCCCGGCGATGGACCGGCGTCCCGTCGTCGGGTGTATTCCTGCCTTACGCCCTGTGTTTCCGGGATAGGCTCCGGCTCACCGTGACCCTATATAGGATTAAGCGGTTTCAGATAATGAGATGAGATGAGATGTACTAGTGAAAAGAAAAGCAAATGGGACACTCAGCCACACTGTATACAGGAAGACAACACATACAAGCGGAGCCTCACCATCACCTGAAACAGAAATTGCACAAATTAGCCCACCGGCCTTAAATATCAGACAAACATCTGAAAGATGAACATCGACAACAAGCACTACTCAGCAATGGATACACAAAAACAGAGATCAGAGATCGGAGCGCTATAAATAATGACAGAAAAACCATGAAAATGTGGAAGATACCAAAACTCGCACTTTCTTGCCATATGTGAAAGGTGTCACTTACCAAATCAGTAAATAGCTGGATAACTATAAGATTAAAACAGTCATCACAACCGATCAGAAGATACAGGGCATCTTAAAACCACCCAAAGACTGACTGACATTACAGACAGAAGGTGTGTATTGCATTCCTTGCAACAATTGTGAAGAAGTGCACATCGGGCAAACAGAACAGCCACAAGAGAGAACATGAGGCAGTAATGCATCTGCTGTACATGGATAAATGAGCAATGGTAGCCCACAGCGTAGACAACGCAATCGATTTTGACATAAGTGTACTGGCAGCTATCTACCACAAAGACCCAATTTAATCCGTGAAGCAATAGCGATTCACAAGCAGAAAAATATATGAACCACAAACAGAAAATGATAATAAAGCTCAGCCAAGCCTGGCAGGCAGTTTTTAAAATCAACAGCAAACCACTCAAACGCCGGACTACAGACAGGAGACAACACCCACGACTGACTCAGCCGGCATTCATGAAATACAAATAAATTGGAAAATCGAGGCGGAACCAGATTAAGTGAAATTAAATTCTAATATGCAAGATAATGGAATCCTTCCAAATTAACCTACCCCACCTTCCATTGTCCCTGGTAGGGAATGACACAGTAGAAGAGATTGACTTGACAAATAAATAACAGTCACACACGACTTATACACAGAAAGCATAAGGTTGCCTCCAACGTGGGAGGTGAAACGTCGTGAAGGAGGGAGAAGCAATGGACGTGGCTATCCCGAAACAAGAGTTTTTGGAAGCAATCATGTGTTAAGCAGTGAAACCTACATCAAAACAATAATACAATAATACTCCCAGCATTCGCCGATATAACATACGCAACATAAATTCCCACGGTGTTAACAACGTGCGCGAACTACCAATGAGACAAGCGTGTATAAAATGCATCAATGGGCCACAAACTGGCGATTATTTATGTACATATTTGGCATTGTTTATTCCAACATCAGCATTTATTCATTTGATACATGTATAAAAAAAAACACCTCAGTTTTGAACCACGTCAGCCGATTCTGCCGCCTGCTCATCACGGCTCCTATTAACAACGGTAACGTCATCGGAAAAGATAAAAGTGTGAAGCCAGCGGTGACGGGAGCATGGGAAAAACAATACACACGGCGGAGCAATGGGCGGATCACGCAGCACCGGCGAGACGCGGTACTCAGAAAGACGGCAACGAGGGTGCGTAGGGCGGTGGCAACCATTACAATGTTGCTTTGCTTTTGTTAATTTTTCGAAGGATTTTTATTGTGGTTGAGCGCAAGTAGTGAAAATGTAAAAGGCATTGGTGGCCGACGAGGGGCGATAACATCGTGAAAAACATCGTGAAAAACATCGTGAAAAACATCGTGAAAAACATCGTGAAACGGAAACGTGGGGAGGGGAGCAGAGCAGGTGCCGCGCAGAGACGGGAATCTGGAATAACCCCCTCAAGACCCCTGACACCGACACCGCGGAACACGCAGACCGCGGCAGCGTGAGAGGCATTGTGGGATGCGGGTGAACAATGAATTCTATTTTTCTACGATGCAAAAAGTTTTTTGCGAGAATGCACCTCGGGTAAAGCGTACGCTGGAGAGCGACGATCGTGATCTTTTTGCCATTTTGGCCCCTTCTCTGCACAGAAACTTTGTTGTGATGTCTCCTCCAAGATCACAATGAGCAAATGTCTCACGGCCATGGGTTCCATTGCTTGGCAGGCAACTTGCTCAAACAGGGAGTCCTGCAATCTTGTGCTTATCGACATTGTTTTGTTTCACCACGTACAGGACTTGCACATTAAGAAACCGGCGCCTTATTGACAATGGCACTGGCGTTTATAAACCCTGTTAATCTTGTAATGTCTTCGTTAGTGTGTGCCTGGCACACGGAGACCACAGACTCGTTTGCTCAGCACAACCCAATCGTGGAATTGGCACTTGCTACACCGCTCACGAGTTGCTGGCCACCCCAAGCGCACCGTGCAAAATCACCGGCACCGTCCAAAAAACAATCCTCCGATTGGGCAGTCGGTGACTGGATGCTACCAACACGTGGCTGGATTTCACAGCCGGCTGTTCGGCCAGTGGGTTCCTAACTGGTACGGTGGGAACCACTGGTGTTGTTAGAGCAAGGCCATGGAACCATTGCAGAGTCTCGTCACCAGAAACATAGCAGACATTCTGCCACCCATGGTACATCTATTTAGACCAGTCAGTAACAAGCAAGTTAATAGATTTCATGGTTTTTAAATTAACATTACACAGCGCTTAGTTTCAATTATGGGGGAAAAACTTACAATATTTGGCGCACGGATGTCCTGTGGTCCCCGTGTCCAGGAAGATTGGGAACCAGCGAGAGAAGCCATCCGACCGGTTGTCAGGTATAGCAGCCGGCGGTGGTTGGATGAGGTGATCGATCACTCGCTCGGCCTGTCCCCAGTAGCCGGCAACACGAGCGGCGCTCAGGCCGCGTGGCGCTGGGTGTGTGTCCGGCAGCCGATGCTTGTGTGTTTTTCACGCATGTGGTTTTGCATAGTGTTAACTGATCACTCGTATTGACTTATTCAAAACAACCACTTAGCTAGCTAGTTGGCCAGAGCTCTAATCATCTATCTCAATTCCTTACACCCGCCCCCACCCCCATCTCCCCAGCTCCTCTACCTCCAGTAACCGCCCATCATTTCCCACTAATGCATTGATTAATCCTCGCTCTCCTTCACATCGTCGTTGATGTTGTCTCCGCCTCTCGCAAATAAACACGCAGTTAGGGTGTGAGTGCCAACCCAAACAACAAATAAACATCTGGAGATTAACTCGACTAACCACGCGCCAGCAGGAAGTAACGCAAAAAGTGCGCTCATTGCCCCATTCTCCGCGGCAGAATTTACGATTCCGCAGGAATCAGAGAGAGCAGGATGCCGGATCGGGCTGTGCCATCAAACGAAAGTGGCTGGGGGCGGGGTCAGGGAGGTTCAGTCACGCAATGGCGAACGTCGCAGTACGTTTAGACGCGAGCGACGCCGGAGAGTTAAGGGAAAACTGCTGGACTCGGCCGAGGCGACCGGTGGATGCGGGACGTGCGGAGACAAATTGAGCGGAGAAAACGATTACGGAGCAGAGACATCGACGCGATAAGAAACATGTTACAAAAATTAAACAAAGTATACACATATTTATAAATCAACGATTTAAAAAAAACAGCAGAGAGACGAGTATGTTTGCGATATAAATTACACGTTGCAGGCTGTGATTGGGAGTCCTGTGTTGTTACACTGTCGAGTATGCGAATGGAGGAAAAATATATATACGTATTAACGACGACACGTTTAAACCGGGGTGGAGTTAAATAAATTAGAGCGAAGGCGATTGTTTGGCTGCTGACGCTGAGCCGGCCGCGCAGGAGGAGACCAGGGGCTACCTGACCTGCTGCCCCCCCATGGACAGGTACTGAGTCTGCTTCTGCTGAAGCATCTCAGTGATGGCCAGCAGCTTCTTCAACGCGTGCTGCACTCGCACACACAAAGGCAAAGGTTCCCTGCCCAACTTAGCCTTGTAGACCGCGGGGGGCAAGTGCCGTTAGTGGCACACCGCTCTGGTTAGTACCACGGTGGGTTGTGCTAACCGTAAAACACTACCACGCAGCGCCTCTGATTCGCCCACAGTGGACGCTGAAGGTCCCGTGATATCATTCGAAAAAAGGCAGGTGTCACCGTTCAACTTCCCAAAATATCTTCAGACACCGCAATTAGTCGACTGTAATTACACTTGGCAACATTGCCCGCTTAATCTTGGGCTATGAGAATGGTACAAATAGCAAGTGTGCCAAATTAGTATGAATCATGGCGGACGGTGAGCCTCGGGGGAGGGCGACACGTCTGACGCCACGCACGTGTGGCTCGCTTTGCGGAGCCAGTGCCAACGTGTCACGCGTGCGCGTGTGTGTAGGCGTATGCGTGCGCGCGCCTGCATTACGATGCAGATGAGCGCGTCCGTATGTGCGTGCGGTCACCTGCTGCACCCCGCGTTCGTTGCTCAGCGTGCGAAGCTCATCCAGGTGGCAGACGCACACGTTATGCAGCGCCGCGAGGTCACGTGACACGTCCGTCTTGAAGTGCTCCGGCGAGTCACACACCTCCTGCACGTTCTGCAACACACCGGCGGCAACGGTATCGTCATCGGACAACGGCGGCGTCGACCTCATGAACATCGGCGTCGGCGGCACCGTCAATGTCAACGACAGCGTAGGCGTCACCCACCGTAGAACCGTTAATGAATCGTCATCACCCTCGTCACTGTCGCGGTGACCATCGTTGCTAGGGGAGCAGCACGATCACAACAGTTTATTACCGCGAGTTTGTCCAGGAAGGTGACCATTCGCTGGCGGTTGAGCTTGATGAAAGAGTTGACGCCCTCCATGTACGCCTCCTGCACACACAAAGATTCCCCATGTAGCCTTTAGTAGACTGTTGGGGCAAGTACTGTCGGCGAGCACCTGCAAAGGCCAGCACGACACACAAGTTGAGTTTGTGGCCAGCACCAGGCCCAACCGTATTTGACCCCCCAAATGCAATTGTTTATACACCACAACCGGGTACTCATTTCCAGCTGCTACGGGGAGGGGATCCAGGACCGGTTCAAATATTTGTTATCACTGCTATCGTCCTCGAGTGGGAACTGAACTCGGGTTGCGTTTGGGGGCGCACGGCAGCGCTAACAGCCGTGCGCCAATGCTCGCCAACACAACAAGCAGGGAGACGGACTTGACACGGGCTGCTAGAGGCGAATGCGTAATCAAGGATCCACCGAGACCTGTGGCCCAGAACCACATCACGCAAATTGTACCCGATTGCGGTGAGATGCTAAGCAGGGGTGTGCCTGGATAGTGCTTTCACTGGTTACCACCGTGCGTTCAAGACAAAGGTATCATAGGTCACTATGGGCAGCAGAGAGGGTGGTGCAGCAAATCCACAATTGCTCTGCATGATCATACGGTCAACCTTCACCAAACCTTCATGCCCAGAATAGAGAAGTATGGTCAATCACAGCCTATGACCGACCTGGCGTGAGGAGGCCCTTATTTGGAAGTGGAGTGATATACTTGTGGTTGTGTGCGCACTTGGGCCGGGCCGGGCCGTGGTGGGCCGGCGCGAAGGAGGAAGAGGTGTGGGCTGCCAGCTCAGTAGCCTCGCCCGCGTTGGCACTGCCCAGGCAGCGACAGCGTGTGCGGTTGGCGCCGTGTGTGCCAATTCAGGAGCCGTACCTTGGCTCCGAACTCAACAAGGTTGGCAAGGTTCTGAAGGGACTTGGCTGCGAGGAGGAGGGTGCGGACAGCCGTTGGAGAAGGGGGGTCTGCACACACATACACACAGATCCCCCACATAGCCTGAATTGACTGTTGGGTCAATTGTTGTCAATTGAAGACTGGCACGGTATGTGATGGTGTAGGTGGCCACCACCAAGCCCGCACTAGGTATTCATTTGAGGCTGCGTTGGCATAAGAAAGGCCTAGGACTAGTTCAGATATTCATTACTGATTTTAACTGTGAGGGAGAATCGAACTCAGGGCGCCCGGTCTGCAGTACAGCATGCTGACCACTAAGCTACTGCTTCCCAAACGTGTACAGACTCTATGGGTACTTTTTTGCCAGTATACATATATAAGATTACAACAGGTTTTACCGTGGAAATTATGCAGGTGTTAAGATCTTAACACCTGCATAATCGCCAGATACGGTAAAACCTGTTGTAATCTTATATGTGTACAGACTCGTTTAAAATACTCTTCCCCAGTCAACTGTGTTGGGAATTTCCTGCCCCACTTGGTAGTACTGGCATACACTGTCAAGTGCTCTGCTCATACAGAGTGTACTGTTTTGGACAGTGTCTAAGTGGTGAGGGTCTGTTCAAGGTGTTAGGATCTGGTATCAGTTAAGAGGATCAGCTGAGTAGTGTGTGTGTTTAATAAGGATCAAGTGAAGGTGACGTCTCGGTCCCACATGATCCTGACCGTTGCCCGTCACTGTGAAGCATGGTCCGTACCGGAAATGATGCCGAAAGCTTTGGGTGTAAGGATCGCCGGGCAGATGAGTCTCAGGAACACAAACCCACTGTGCGCACACAAAGACAGAGATGCCCCTATAGCCTCAACAAAATGTTGGGGCCAGTGCTGTGGCCGGATTCCTACGGCAGTGAAGTAACCGCTACACTACTGCTCACACAGACCCCCATGTCACCTCTATCCAAGTGTTTGTGGCGTAGTATCACTTGTGAGCTTCTAGCCAAGCAGGAGCGCGTTCGCCACCCAGTGCAGAGTCACGGTTCGCCATCTTCTTCCCCGCGGACATTAAAGATCCTGTGACGTAATTCGCAAGAGTTGTCTATCGTGTGTCCGAGTCAGGCCAAACAAGAAAATTAAACTGCGACTTAACTCACTGGGATTACACAATGAGTACTGGTCGACTAATGCCCCAGGCCACCGTTACAAATGAGACTCTTGTGTTTTCACCCAGTTAAACAAAATAAACTTTCAAACCTCAGGCCAGCACAATGCACAAGAGGGTGGTGTAGTATATAATAAAATGTAATGTCAATATGAAGAAGACTCCTCTCTCATAACCCAAGTGCCTGAGCCGGTGGCACCGCGGCCAGGTCCTGCCACCGTGTACCTACCTGACGACACGCGTGCGCATGGTTTCATTCGCTGGCCACTTCTCCTGCACCGACTTCTGTAGACAGCCGAAGAGAAACCTCAGCGTCCTGGGAGATGGGGAGCGGTGACAGGCAGGGAAGGAGAGGCTGTCGGCGTTAACAAAGAGGATGGACGGCGAGGGCAGATGAGGGTGCAGACTTAAACATCGCACCTTCGCCCCACGTATAAACTGTGTTCTCAGGTGGAGCGAATGGCTGAAGTCAACCCAGACATCAATCACCTTACAAAAAATAATACTTGGCTTTTCATTGAAATTGGTTTACTCAAGCTCCAAGAATCCGGTTAGTATTTGTGCAGTGTGGAGGTGGGCACTGCCGGCAAGGACGTGGTAGATAGATATTTATTATTACAGCAGAAAAACACCAAGTGAGCTTGCAAGCTCTTTACAGGATTGCTGCGACAACAAACACGCGAGTTGCAAAAAAATATATTAAAATAACAAATTAACCAAACAAAATTAATGAAAAAGAACAAAAAAACACATTTACACACAGCATAGCACATAATTAAACAAATAAGTAAAAACACAGTTAAACGTTGCAATGGGGGAAAAAAATTATAGATCGCATATTGCACATGGAGAGGGAACAAATGCAACATTAGCAACATTTCAAACACGAATCACTATTTACAATCCCAGCTTGGCAGATATTCTAATTCTAATTGAGCTCTAAAGTTGCTCATGTTGGGGAAATGTTTAATGCAGGAAAGAGCAAGTTCTCAAGTGCAGCGATTTTACCATCTCAGCCTGGTCACCAATAACTGCAGAGAAAATAACTATAAAGTTAAACTTGCTTTGCCACCTAAACTGGCTCATGCCAGCTCAGTTTGAGACACGGTGAGCATGCTCTGCAGAGTACGTAGAGCTGGGAACCTAGGGTAAACACCATAGGGTGTTTACAATCGGCCAAGCGAGGGTTTGTAGACCTTACGGAGATAAATGCTGATAAAAAAAATATGATTTACTATAAAGCATAAATGCTGATGGAGCAAAATAACAGGACCGCAGAATTTTACCTCATAGGGTTGTCAGTCTAGCCAAGGCAGTGTGCATCATATACGCGAGGTGGTGATGTCACGTGACACAGTACCGCAGTAACACTAATGGCCTCAGAGCAAGGGGCACTTGGGTTTGATTCCTGACTCGGGCGTTTTGTTGTGTAAATTTGTTTGTTCTCTCCATGCTCTGCATGGGTTTCCTCCAGGTTCTCTGGTATCCTCCCATTGCTAAACGAAAACATACACTATCCAAATGCTGAGAAATTATCTGTAGATAATTAAATTTGAATCACACACAGCCAAATCGGCACCTCATTGTGAAAACTTCGCAGGACCTTCTTAATAGAATCTTGAGACTCAGCGAGGTGTTCTTGGGCGAAAAAGCAAAGCTATAATAATAGCAATATTTTTAAGGACTGATCCAGAATTACGACATGCACATATACTTCACTCCTACGACACTGATGTGCGTTTACATGACGAAACGGATCGTGTTCCGCTTATCTATCTTATGAATACCCACGATTCACCAAGGCAAAGCTGTTTACATTAATTAGCAATCTCAGGAGCTGTCCCGCCGGTTTTTCTGGTGAGCAAGCGCACGCACATACACGTACGCACACCGGCATGGGCGCCAACCCAGGGCGGCCAGACCGATCGGCACTCACATGGGGAAGTCATCCGTGGACAAGAAGATCTTCTCGACGAGCTCGGACAGAAGGGCGAGCAGGTGGCCCAGATTGGCGTTCACATCCTCTCCCTTCTCCAGTTTGCTCGGGTTTAGCTGCACGGGGTGGAGGGGACGGTGGTGGCGTGAGTTGAGCATATTGCGTGTAAGAGATGGGGCGTGGTGGCACAGCGGCAACCCACGCTCGATTCCTGTTCACGAGCAGTAACGGTGACAAATATCTGAACCAGTCCTGGGAATCCCCTCAGTTGACAGAGCGCCCAAAATAAATACCCGGTGGGTGTATGTAAACATACGCATTGGGGATGTGATGCTGGCCACCCACTCCCTCATGTGCCTGATCAGTCTTTATTCGAAACTCATAAAGAGCATTTGCCCCAACTGCCAAATGCTATATGGGTAATGAAGCTGGCACTGCTGAGACATGCCTGAGAGAACACACGGCTCCAACTTGAACGCTCACAGCGCACATCTTTAGGCACTTCATTGCTTCCATATATATCAGCTGCCATTCACCACTAAGCCACAGTGACATGACCATGGCACTCGTGCCCCGCTAGATGCACTTGGTAGTAACGTTCAATGTCGACAGCTTAATGACAGGTTGCGGTAGATAGACCCAGGTGTGGTGGGTCGACCGCCTGAGATCACAACGATCATGTATAGGTATCACAGCGAGATGAACGAGCGTTCATGAAGGTTCCGCACCGCTCGCTCGCACAATACTGCTGAGCCACACGTAAACGCATACGGGACGCGAGCGGCCAGACACGCGGCCGAATACGCCTGATGGACCCCCGGCACAATCGTCATGACGCACTTCGCAAGACTGGCGGCTCTCGAGCACGCGCAGCACGGTGTCGCGCAGCGCGTGCTGGATGAATGGCCAGGCAGTGCTCTTCATGTACTGCTCCATGAGCGTGCTGGCCAGCGTGGTGGCGCGGAACAGCGTCGCCGCCTCCTCTGCGTGGGTGGGGGGAGGGATGCATGGTGTGGCGACGAAGGTTAACGGTGGTGTAAAGCTAGCCTAGGGGTAGGGAACTACAAGTCTGTAATGCATGTGAATAGCATCGGTAAAATCTTCACCTACGGTTGAATTGCCAAACGTCAAACTTAAAACTGATCTGCTGATCATATCGGCTTTGAGGCACTGGTGTTCATCACCCAGTTACAGAGCTACAGAGCCAGTGCTGGAAGTTCTGCATTCTGTAGTTTCTCCATAGGATGATTGTTGTTGACTTCACCACAAAGTGATACTTATTTGATCGACCCCAGAGGTAGAATTCCACTGATCAAACTACTTACATTGTTGAATACCTGGCAAACAGAATCAAAAGGACAAAAGCCTGTGTAATAAATTCGATTCGCTCTTCCTGATACATTTCCAGAGACACACACACTTTGCAATGAGCCACCCAATCCATGCACGTGCAGCGCTTATTGCCCCACTGTTTTATTTCGGCTACCATTTCCCATGATAGCAGAACGTAGGACGTGCGTGCGGACGGCTAAGTGACGTGGGCGTGGTGGGCGCGTGGCTGGCGCTTACCTTCCATGCTGATCTCGCGGTCGTTGAACGTGCGTAGCAGCGCCACCTCCTGCCGCTCGTGCCGGAAGACGCGCAGAAGTGTGCTGGCAAGCAGCGAGCGGTCCTGGCCGCACACGTGCGACAGCGCCTGCACCACGTGGTACTCGCGTGGTTGCTGCAGAAGCTTCGCGCGACGGCGGCGACAGAAAAGACGACAGCGGCGCTTGGTTAAATCGAACGCAATGCGGTCGCCCGCAGCCCCCGCCCCTCCCATTATGCGGCAAGGACGCCCTCCCTCCTGTGACCAGTCCCCATGCTTATTTCATGAGTAAAAAACGATTCTGTTTGTGGACCACGAAGGCAAAGATCCCCCATATGACCCGTGAACGGCTGTTGCAGCAGGTACTGTTCGCGAACAGCTATAAAATGGGTGGGTGGCTGGCACCATGCCACCCAAGATAGGAACCGACACCCACAGTTGCTGCTAGAAGGAACGTTTCCCACCACACCCAGCAGTTCTAGAACTATTAACACCATCACCACCACTGCCATCAGTAGCATTATCAGCATGAGCAATAGCCCGACGATGTCATTGGGGGGGGGGGGGCGCACCTCACGAAAGTCAGCGTACTCATCCTCAGGCATGATGACTTCTAGCGAGTAGCGCGCCTTGACACGCAGCGAGCCAGGCTCGACGCCACGCAGCGGCACGTGCGACGTCAGCTGGAACCACTCATCCGTCAGGTGCCCGTTCTGCAGCCGCTTCAGCGAGCAGCACATGAACACTGCGAAGATGGATAGGGGAAGGGGGAGAGATAGGGGGAGAGCATGCGCAGTAGACGCAGGGGAGATGAGATAGGTGGGCAACAGAGACACGGGAGAGAAGGGGAGAGCAGAAGAGGAAGCATGGGGGAGGCAGAGGGGTGAGAGGGCGGTGAACGTTGGAGGGGGTGGTGGAGCAAAGTGGGGGAGCAGTTAAATGGGAGTTTGCAGGCGTGGAAGATGACGTGCTGGGATAATGGGCAGCGAGGAGAGATCAGCGATTTGCCTTGTATCCATAGTTCATTTTGCATTGCCTAGAACCATTTACTATGACAAGACAAACACTGTCTCCAGCTACACAACAAATCCAGGCTGCCCTTGCCCTGTGCTCAGAGGATCCTACTCCCCATCATCAGCTGACTGCAGAGCGTCCTATTACAAGACAGTGACTAATTACAATGACTAGGTCTGTCACACCTGCATGTATACACCCTGAAGTCACATCCGGCGTGAGATTCATGGGGCACTTCGGTGAAATGTGGCGATGGTCTTGTCGGAAATACAGTAATACCTCCGTGAACGAAGTTGATGCATTCCATGGCGTCACTTCCTTGTCAGAAACATCGCTACCAGGGGTAGATACCACAATGAAGGCAAAGGGATGCTGCTCGAGAATTTATGATCTTCATTTCCATTTTCAAAGATACGGATTCACACTGTTTGACCTGTAAGGCCAAGAGCATTGGATGGTCGTTTGGATGACACAGGGAGACTCGTGGAGTTCTGTGCTGACTGGCTGCTTATAAAATGTAAACAAATGTAAACAACCACACCCGGCTGCGTTCAAGCACAGCATAAAAAAAATTAAACTTTCTCTTCTGAATAGCTTTGACCTATTTATGCAGAAAGGTTTTTTAAATTTCATGTTTCCTATTTGTTTTTTGCACATATGGGGGGGGGGGGTTCTCTACGGCCAGCTTTGTTATAAAGGCTCTTCGTTTCCAGAGGATTAGTTAACAGAGGTATTACTGTATGTGTGATCGTAGTAATGGTCAAAGTAGTTGGGAAGGTGGTGGTGGTGGTGGTGATTCCGGTGACTGTAGCAGTGACGTGGTGACCGGCAGCAAAGTAGTGGTCGTGGCACTCGTAGCAATAATGGAAATAGTGAAGGGGGGGGGTGGTGCTGAGGCAAGAGGTGGTGGTAGCGCATGTAGTGATAGCAGCAATGGCAGTAAGGATGATACTGGTGATGATAGCAGCACCGGCACTGACTGCGATGGTGGTGCTGGTCATGTTTTGGTCACAATATTCTCACTCACAGATATCTGGATCCTTGTATTTCTTTGTCCGGTTGCTGAGGACTATCTCAAACATGTCGATGTCCGGGGGAAGGTCACTGGGTGGGGAGAAGGGTGCACAGGAGACGCAAATGGTACTTCCACAGCAAGGCCCATTCATTCAACCTCCGCTCCTGCTACGTCGGCAAACTTGTGCACGCACGCACAGCAAATCCACACTGAGATGAGGGCTGCCCCAAGCCATGTGGGTAGTGGGGATTATACGACCATACTTCACCAAGATGGTCAGTATAGGTTGGTAAAGAAGGCAGCATCAAGTATAGAGCAACATTAGACGTTGCTTCATTGTCCTCTGTTACCCTAAAAACAGCCACACCCAGAGGAGCACCATCATTACTGTGTCTCGCAAGCTTTCAATCGTGATGCTGAATTAACTTGCAGAGAGAGTGACTAGCAAGAGCTCCTGAGTCAGCGAGCGACCGAGCGAGTCGGCGCGCGAGTGAGTCAGGGTGTGAGCGGGCGGACGGGCGACTCGAGTCCCATGGCGTGCACGCACTCACTCAAAGACGAACTCCTCGGCCCACACGGGGTTCTGCCCCTCCTTCGCGGGCGTGCGCGCCACTTGCACGTTGTTCAGCATAATGGTGCAGTACGGGTGCGTCAGGTGCTTGGCCGGTAGCTTGTGCGCCTCCTCCACATATAGTGTGAGGCTGCGCACCTGTGACGGTGGGGCGGGCACCACGCGGAAACTCATGTTCACATTGTATAACCGTCTGCTAGAGTAACTGAGCTTGCTCATCAAAATTACAAAAGCAAAAACGCACAAATACATATGGCAATGAAACGAACAGAAATAAGAGGCAAAAATATGTGCATTAAAGACGATATAAAAAAGTGCGCAAATATGCCGAATATAAAATTATTTTTAAACAACAGGTGAGTGATCTTCTGAAATGAGCAGTGAAGCATTGGTACTCATGTCACATTCACAGCCTAGCAGAGCTAGTCGTGTAAAGTCCACATTCCTAGGGTAGGTCGATGAGAATCTATGCACTGAACAA
>JAZEWT010000016.1:9216057-9231938 GCA_036362905.1 Mordacia mordax
AACGGGGGCCAAGTCAACCCACAACCAACCAGGATTTAATCTCTCGACATTCCAGTAGTGAGCCGCTTGCTCTACCACTGAGCTGGCTACCCACCACCGGATGGCTCATGATAATAAAACGTTTCCTGCTGCGCTTTGTGTGCCGCGCTGCGAGTACCTGACGCAGGCGCTTGTTTGTGGAGCCCTGGGTGAGACGGCGGAACTTGGCACACGACTGCTGGATAGCCTTCATCCACTCCTGAGGCCACATACACACATACAGAAACACCCCCGTGTATCTCACAGACTGGTGGGACGAGTGCTGTTAGCAAGCATTTATAAAGGCCGGCACGGAACACGAGAATACGGTGTGATCAGCACCATGCCCACATCCAGCAGTTGACTGTACACGTACAACCACGACTGTTGCAGGTGGTGGAGGGGTCTCAACGAGAAATATTTGGTCAGATGATTACTGCGTGGCCTTATCCAAAGTATCAATTATGGTTCAAAACATAGACTGCAAAATCTTACAGCTCGGATCCATAAAGTATGTCTTTGGCACGTACGCTTTAAAGAAACCCAACCGCCTCTGCCAGAGCACGCGAGCGTGTTTCCAGATCAGCGCACAGGCCCTCGCACCGCCCGCTCACCTGCGCCGACTCCTGGGTTTCGGCAGCAAAGTAGAATATGTCGTTCTCCTCGCTAAAGTCCTGCACCACGATCTGGAAGCAGTGGGGCCTGCGTGGTGGAGGTGTGGACACAATAAGAAACAGGTCGGAATGATAGCATTTAACATCGGGTAGATTAGGCTGCATAATTTGCAACATGTCAGGTATGCATTTTACACCCTAAAAGAGACAGGATCATTAATAGGTACAGGAAGCAAGAGACTGGCAGTCAGATGCGATGTTACCAATGACGAGACAATCTCTGTGGTTACATGTTGCAATGTTTGAACAACTCTAAATTACTACGTCCTTGAGGTCGCACAGTGCTTTGCTCACCAATAAAGAAACTTCATTTTTCAAATAAGGAAAATTTGAATCGTGACGCTGGCACACATCGGCCTACTTTGGTTTAAATTACATGACGGGATTGTTCACGTACACTGCGTGTGAAGCAGAGGGCGCAACGTTTTTACAGATGTTACTATTAAAACAACCAGTGCTGCCTGTAGGATGTGAACCGTGAGCTTCTACAAAAAGTGGCGAATACACTAATGCTCCGACACTGTCACCGCACACCAACCTGCCAGCGCACCAGCCTGCCCAACCTGCCAGTCAACCAGCCACAACCCACCCACCACCAGCCTACTGACTAGCCTTCCACCCCACCCACCAGTCCGCGGATTACCGTCCGAAGAAGCTTTCATGCACAGCGTAGATGGAGCAGATGCTGAGATCGATGAGGCCTTTAGGTTTGGTGGCACGCTTCTCGCTCTCAAAGAAGAAGAGCTGTGCATCGTTCCCACCCAGCACGAAGTACAGGCTCTTCCAGCGCTTGCTCTTGCCTGCAGGAAACAGAAGTGTGGCACGAGCGTACAACGCGCTAGGTTGCCACCAGCTGCCTCAGCGCACTTGTACCATGGTGTAGTTGGCAACAGGAACAACCGAGTGGCTGGGTTCAAATTCGGCATTCCTGCCATCTGTGGTTGAAGCAGGTTCTCAAGGGAAGTGAGCCGATTGCTTTGCCACAGTCGACTGCATAAAAAAACCCCAAGGCAGACCCCTTTTCGCAATGCTCTCTTACAGGCTGAGCATTGAAGTTGGTGTGTATTGGTGGCTACATAATACGGAATGTGTGCTGACATTGCATCATAACGTCACCACGGCAGTGCAGCGAGAAGTGGTGCTGCCTCACAGCACCACTACTCGGTTTAACTCTGGGCTCGCGTACCTGTCTATGTGGAGTTTGGTTGTTCTCCCCATGTTCGCATGCGTTTGTCAGGTACTCTGTTTTCCTCCCACAGTCCAAAGACATGTAACCTAGGTTAACTGCCCTCTCCCTACCAGACACATTCTGAAAAGAGCTACATAGCTCAATGCTTCCTTCCAGGTCAAAAATGTGACATCAACACGCGGTCCTTCGTGGCACCTCTTGTCTCATCCAATTACTTTATTGGAAAATGTATAGCAAATCATACCTCCACCCCAACTGCCAAAATGTGGCAAAACCCTCCTGAAAGAGCCTCAAGACTCGTCAAGTTTCCTTCGAAGAAAGCGAAGGAAATCAATGCAACACAAGAGCAGACAACAATCTGCAGACAGCAATGCAGCCGAGCTGGGAATGAAACTCAGGCACGTCTTGCTGTCAGACATGACCGTGACTGCTGCCCTACCACTCTAGGGATGCTGTGACTGATGTCAGAGACCAAAGTTTGGTGGCCGGTGTGAGTGGCAGTGCCGCCGCTCACCCTTCTTGAGGAGGTATCCCTTCTTCACCACGTTCTTGAGCAGCATCGTGTCTCTCTGCCGCTCCCGGATCGTGCGGTAAATGTCCTTGCCGTCAACCACGTCGCGGTACAACTTGTTGTCCTGTTGGCACGAAAGCAACCTCGTCATCGTCATCAATCATCATCATGAAGCTATACCACTTTGTGGGTATACAGTAGCGGTTGTCATGTGGATAAACTGATTTTTTTAAAAAGAACGTGTCATTTTCACCATTAGCTCAGGGTTCCCAATATACATTTAGTCTACCCTCGATTCTTCTTGCTTCCCTCTCTTACTTTCCTAACATACGTCCTCTCTTTAGATTCCCACCTAACTGTAGCCCTTCATTTACTAAACACCTTTCCTATTCTCAACAAAACACAGCTGAAAAATAATACTCATTATGTTGCTAATATTGGAAGGATATCCTGGGCTTACTTGGGTTAACAATACAAATGTTCTCTTTTGTGCTGCTGACTTTGCTAACAGGAAGGGATTTGGGTTTGTGCATGTGAATCTTCCAGGTATTTTGCCTAAATTTGATCAGTTCAAAGCATCATTAAATAACCTTGACCCTGATGTTTTACCTGATGTTTTATCCCAAACAGAAACACTGCTGACTCCTATTACAAAGTGTTCAAATTCAAATTGAAAATTACAATCTGTCTTGGATAGACAAAATGGTCAGAAGGTGGAGGCATAGCCAATTATATCAGAAATAACATTACCTCCTCTTCAACCCACTCTCTCCTACAAAAAGGATGCCTTGAAGAATGAGTGGTAAATATTACTCGACCAACAAATCAAAAATTAAAGTTAACGCATTGCTACAGACCTACAGGCAACACTAAAGATGTGGACAAGCTTCTTAAGAGTTTATTTCTGCTCTCCACAAGGACGAGTTAATCCAAATGAGCCTCTGTCGATTGCAAACGAGTTTATCCTTTCTCAATTGATAGACTCATCCACCAGGCCTAACTTAATGCTCCAAACACATTTTCTGCTCTTGGTGTCTGAAGCAATCAACTCAGTGATCCCTCACTACCCGTTAACGTCAGATCATCACAAAGGCCTAAAGCTCACCCAAAATTTATTTTGAAATGCTCTGTGAAAATTGACATCCAGCCATTTACACATAAGGTAAACCATACCGACTGGGAACCAGTATGCAAAATTACATTGCTGGATACAGCCTGGACAAACACTGGAAAACATTTCCTGCAGCTAACTGATAAATACGCTCCATTAATAAATATAAATGAAAGGAAAACGTCCACCTTGGCTTGACCCGCAAATTGCCATGCTCATAAGGACCATAGATGCAGCATGCAGATCAGCAGGGAAAAGTAACCTAAAAAAAACTTGTTAGAGTACAGACCCTTGCGCAAATGTTGCATTTAAGATGGTGGGAAATAGAAAGCGATTTTATTTTGGAAATGTCCCTTTGGCTTCATATGGAAACCAAAAGTTATTTTGATCTCCTCTATAACAGCAATTGAAAACAAGTCTAGTTATAACAGTCCACCAACTAACCTTTCAGTAGATGGAATACTCCTTGCAAATAAGTCAGATATTTAAACGGCTTTAATTTTTACTTCTCTACAGCTAGTCATATATTTGAAAATTCAGATCATTCCAGTGATTATGCCTTAAGCTTATCAAATACGTCCCAAAGCAGTTAAAATTATTTTCCACAGGAATAATTTTACTTTGGGCCAATGACACATCTAGATGTTCTTAGTCAGCTGGCCTCATTCAATACCACTTCCTCGACTGGGGCTGACAACCTTCCACTTATCCATTCATGAAACTACGGTCCCTGCTGAATGGAAGACCGTTTTCATTTGTCCTCTACATTAATTGATCCTAATAATTACAGGAGACCAATTTGTGTTACATCTCCCATGGTTAAATCTCCGAAAAGATTATCAAGAAACAAATTTTTAATTGTATTTGCATCAACAATTTATGACATCCAATCAAGCTTTCTAGAAAAAAGCAGCACAACCTCGACAGTATTGAACTCTCTCAATGTTGTATTGAGTGCAATGAAAAATAAATTAGGCTGTGCCATTCTATTTATAGCCTTGCCAATACCCTTTGTCGCAATAGATAACAACACTTTTTTAAATATATTGAAAATTTTGACTTTCCAGTCATGTGGACGGCTGGTTTAAGAGATACCAATCCCTACGTAACCAGGCCATTTCAATTGATAAGTTGATGTCTGACAAAATCGGAATTACAAAAGGGTGTAAACCACAAGGTTCCATTCTTGATCCATTACAATTCTCTCTACTAATCCATGACCGAGATACCTCACTTTCTCCAATAATCATATTTTGACAGCTGACACTGCACTCCTAGTGGCTTGAGATTCCCTGGAAGTTGTAATCTGTAAGCTGCAAGGCGACTTCAATATCCTGCAAACCAGCTTTGCTCACTGAAACTTGTCCTTAGTGCCAACAAAACTAATTTTATGTTTTTCTTGACAAAAGACAACATCCAAATCGCCACTTCCATTATAAACATAACAAATGCCATTCGCCACCAAGTAGCGGTGACGTCACTACGGCGCCTTTGCCAGGCCATATGCACCTTTAAGCCACGTGAAGTGTCGAAAGGCTCGCTGACAGGAGGTCACGGGACAGACCCAGGTGTTATGGGTTGCCTGACTGAGATGACTGGCAGATGCACCACCTATGCTCCCCCTACTGTACCAACTTGCTGTGTTTTTGCCGCCTGCCGCTCACTCGTTGTGAGCGTCGCTCCTCCGTCCTCCGTTGTTGTTGGAGAGCGACTGCCTCCGACTGCCCCGTAGCGTCCTTCAAGATCCTCCTTCAAAGAGGTCAATCTTGACACCGGCGGTACCAGTCTTCAGCAAGTCCACTCAGCTCCAAGTCCCCCTGTGCCACATCGGTCCATCTCTTCTCTAGCCCGTGCTGCACCCGTTGAGCCTCCTCTATCCGGCCAAACAGCAACTGCTTGGGCATGTGGTGGCTCGGCATGCGGGCTACATGATCCAGCCACCGCAGCCTCGCCTGCTGGAGAAGCTCACCAATAGGATTTTGTCCAGATCTTTAGAGAATTTGTGAGCTCCTCTATCTAACCTGTTTAAACCCAGGATGGATCGTAGGCAGGCCAGCCGGAAAGTTTCAAAACGGTTAAGATATTCCATCAGGGGAGTTCATGTTTCGAAAGCATAGAGAAGAGAGGGTACGACCACAGCTGAGAAGACCTGAAGTTTCATGTGGAGGGACAGGCCAGGCAGCTTCCACACAGCGCTACGTAGCCAATGAAACGATAATACTGCCCAACTGATTCAGAGCGAGACCTTTGCTGTGAAACCGGAACTGGCCATAAGCACACTGCCTAGGTATAGATACTTCTCCACTGTCTCCACAACTGCCCCATCACTCATGGAGAGCTGAAGGGGTGGAGTATTCGGTGGCACTAAATACTGAGACAGGTGCTTTGTTTTGGTGGGACTAATGGTAAGATCCCACCTCTTTGTGGCATTCTCCAGGTTCAAAAGCAGAGCCCCCAACTCCTTCTCAGAATGAGCAGAAATCACCAAATCATCGGCATAGATCACATGGTTGGCCAATAGGGAGCCATCCCTTACCGCACCCGGGCATCGATCTGCCTCCCATTGCACCTGTACCAGATGGAAATTCCATTGGAACATCCATGGAAAGCCTTTCTAACAATGTGGTTAAAAGAGATGTTGAATAATATAGGAGCCAGAGGGCATCCTTGTCGCACCCCAAGGTGAATAGGGAATGGCTCTGACTCCCGACCATGTAGCTTCACCCGGGCTTGCCGACCATCATGAAGGTCGTTCATGAAGGTGAGCAAGATGTCAGGGATCCTGTAAGAATGAAGAACAATCCACAACCCTGACCTACTGATGGTATCGTAGACCTTGACCAGGTCAATAAAGCAGAGATGCAGGTTCTGTTGGAATTCCTTACATCTCTGCTGTAGCAACCGGAGAGAGAATATGGCATCTATGCAAGACCACCCCAGCCTGAAACCACATTGAGGTTCCACAAACCTTTCCTCAACGTGCCTAGCAAAACGATGTTGAATGATCCTTGCCTGGATCTTTCCCGGCACACTGAGGAGCGAGATGCCCCTGTAGTTATTACAATCGGTGCGGTCCCCCTTCTAAAAGAGGGGGACCACTAGGGCATCCTTCCATTCTTGCAGGACCATTCCCGTGCTCCAGACGGTTTTAATGTTGTCATATAGGGCAGACTACAGACAACTTCCATTATATACACGATACAACCCACAAATACACCCAAGGAAACAAATACCTTAGATTCACATTCGACTCAAAACTAAGAAGATTAAAATTTAAATAGGCTTTCTCTACAGACATAAATAATGCTTCCCAAACAAGTTCCGCTCAGACTTGATAAAGGCTACAAGTCTACCTTATTTGATTATTGCAACATTGTCTATCAATTAGCATCTAGTGCTATTTTACATAAATTTAACCCTTTATAACATTCTGCTCTTAAATTTTCTTTAAATGCTGCCTACAAAAGCTACCAATGTGATTTGTATATTGACTCAGGATTAATTTCTCTTACCAATCGTAGAAATGTTCACTGGGCCCTATTCATACTTAAGCTTCTACTTAACAAGTCTGTAAAAATGTGATGATTTGTTGTCCATATAAACAAACTGAACCTTAGAAGTTCAACCTACAGTATAATTAATGTTCCTCGATGCACGTAAAAATGCTGCAGGGAATAGGCTTTTGTGGCAGCTGCTTTTGGAACAGTATTGATATGAGCTTGAAGCTACAGTCATTATTATCGTTGAGTTACTTTACATCAGATTTAGTATACACATATCATCCTAACCGTGTTTGCAACAAATGATTGGTCTTTTTAAAGGGTTGCATATGCACATCACTGTTGTTGCGCTATATAACCTAAAATTTCCCAATGCCATTGTTGCACTGTTTAACTTTTTGGTCAATAAGTATTTTATTGTGTTGTGCAATCTTGAGTACATGCGTTCATGATTTTGATTAGTGTTTCATCTTTGTTTAAGCTGGTGTAGAGTTTGCTTATTTGTGCAGTCTTAAGTGTTCCTGTTTACTTTGATGATTAAGATTGCAGCTTCATTTTTTTCAGATTGTAGCTGTAAATTTATCTGCCCTTTGATATTTTGCTTTGTTACGTTGGTCTTTTTGGAAGTTTGTTGTGTTGCAGGAATCCCACGTCTACAGCTTGCAAGGTTAATGGTACTTTCTGCTGTAATAATAAACACCTATCTAATATAAGCTTGCACCACTCAACGCTCATTTACGAAATGTTTCTTCTGAAATCAGTGATGTCACAAACCCTGTCTAAAGGTTAAATTATCGTTTTATCCGAGTTTAATTATATTTGTTTTATCAATACACGCATACCCAAGGTGGAGAGCGAGAAGAAGCACAGACACAGTGAGGAGGAGACACGAGGAGGGATATGAAGAACTGTGGATTAGATGCGGAGGATAAAGCCCAGGACATCGCAATCGGAAAAGCAGGATGGCAAACTCCATGTGAGAGTCTGAGAGGAGTAAGAGTAGGAGACTCCTGAACCCGCATATGCCACCCGTCGGTTGGCTTGCCACAGTATCTCACCTGGACGGGCACTGGCTCCTTGAGGTTGTGTCCCTCCACGATCTGCTCCAGTTTGTAGTGCTCTATGATCTCGTCGATACTGCAAAGGCACGGATGGGCTCGTCTGAGATACGCACAGGCCGCGAGAGGGATCGGCACGCACGTGTTCCACAGGGTGAGTGCTGCGAGCCACAGCTGCTCGTAACAAACCAGACGAGTTCCGTGTTAACCACAATGTCGTTGACTTCATGTAATCGAAAACGCAATGTCTTATCTGCAGTACGGCACGTAGACCGTTCCCGCATAGCCAAGGCAGACCGACAGGACAAGCGCCGTTAGCGAACACCTATAAAAACCGACAGAGCATTTGAGAGACTGGAGTGGCCAGTGTCACGCCGAGCTCCTGTTGTGATGTTAACACACCGCGACGGGTGATCATTTAAAGCCGCGTGACCTTACGGGACCAAGGACCGGCTGAGGTAATCGTCACTGGCGAGCTGGAATTAAACTTAGCCTGCTTGGGTTCGAAACATCTTGCAACAAGTGCAGCACTAGCATTTGCCACTTGCACACAGACACGCACACGCTCACACACACAAGCACCTGTTGTAATAGCGGCCACCCATGCTGAACTGCGTGCTGGTGGAACGCTGGATCTTGAAGCGCTGGATGTTGTCGGGCGTGCGGAAGTACAGTGAGTAGTCACCGGGCGTGCTGTCCGATGGGCGCACCAGGAAGCTACACACCTTGCCTACTGCACGAAAATCCACATTCATATGGCGGGGGTGAGCATATTCGTAAGGTAACTAACAACGTCCACATCCTCAATTAGCGGTACTCATTTTATTGACCCCTAGGGAAGTTGGATTAAGGGCCAAGTCAACTGCCTTAATCAGGAATTGAACTCGAGACCTTCTGATTGCAAGCCACTCATTCAACCACTGAGCTGCCTGGCCGGAATACTGGTGGGGCCCGCAGGGCCATGGGGAGGAAATGGTTTGTGGCTCTGTCGGCGACACCATTTGTTTTACGAAGCACGAGACAGTTTTAGACTAGCCGAGGGCGCCTTTCTGTGTGGAGTTTGTGTGCTCTCCCCCTGTTCCGGTGGGTTTCCTCCAGGTTTTCCGGTTTCCTTCCACATCCAAAAAAAATTATCATTATTCAATTGACTGATAACATCTTAATATAACGCAGTGTCTGCCAAATGTTTGTGCCAGATGAATGTATGGCTGCCTTCCCCTCTCCACTCTGTGGTTTTCTCACACCTCTATAATAATGTAAGTCGTCCTGGATAAGAGCGTTTGCTAAATAACAGTTAATAATAATACTGCATGGTGGTTCGCATAATCTCCTGTTGAAGACCAGAGGAGGCCCAGAAACATTAGCCGCTTTTGTTTACACAATGCACGCGTGTGCGTGAGCCTACGAGCACTTTGGTTTCCATGCGTACGTATCTATACACCTCAATGCTACAAAGAAAGAAGCTATAATAGGCTGCTTTGCCAGCGTCTGGCACGTTATTAAGTAGGGCGAACATGTGCCGAGTTCTCACCAGACATGAGCAGATTGTAGGCTTCCTGTTTCGTGATTTTGCCATGGAACCACCTGTAAAACAAGGGAAAGGGTTCCAAATGCATTAAACCACTTCAATACAGTAAAACCTTGACCGGCCAGAAATAATATTCAGCTGGACCAGGTTGGTGTCATTCTATCCCTGTCCAAATACATAATAAAGTACTTTTGGGTTGGGCTTTGTAAAAGTGTCGTAAAGAAGCCTCCACCCAACAGCCAATTTGTAACATGTTGTCATGTGAGCAAAACGTGCCAATTCTTTACCACTTCAGTAGACCAGTGTGTTAGAGCGCAAGCGCCCAACATTTACACTTTATACTCCAGTCACCCAGGCTTTATGTTGAACACCCTAGTCAATGCTGGCTGAGTGAAAAGGTTGCTTATTTTCCTCTGGCGCCACCATGATGGTTGAATCAACCTCCCCACAACCAGGAATTGACCTGGCGACCTTCCGATTGGAGCCACTCTCTACCACTGAACCACGTGGCCGCTACAACTGGTGGCAGCAATCTCAGACACAACACGGTCATAATATTGTGTACGGGAGATGACACTCACGGCTTTCCTTCATGAGGATCCTCCTTGCTGGCCTGAAGACAAGACGGGTGACCGTTAGTAAATGCAGTGTCAACACAGTGGTGCCATTAAAAATACCCCCGTACAGGATGCTAATCGATCAAAACCAACTCTGAGGTCCTACAGCATGAATAGCCAAGGTGCCACCTTCATCACTCGAGTATAGAAGTTAAACCTTGGGTTACACTATTACCGCGACGTTATGTGTCTGCCACTGCCACTCCCCATGCTTGCTTTTAATTTCGGTGCTTTACGTGTAAGCGATGGGTTAAAAAGGTTAAATGCGTGTCGTTCCTGGTTTGTTCTGGATGTGTGAGTGTTTGTGTGTAGTCGTGTCTATGTTCATGTGCGTAATATGCATATGTGCGTTCCATGCTGATATTTACAGCTGCTTGCTAACAGCATATGGCCCCCAGTCTTGTTGAAAGGCTAAATGAGGGATTTATGTCTTTGTATGCATGGGTGATACACATGCACAGTGCAGTTTGCCTTAATTTATGTTTGTGCGTGTTAAAGTATGCATGTCAACTGACATCCTGGTCTCCCCTTGCAAATGAGCTGATCCATGGCAATATGTGATCCAACTGATATTTTAATGAAATTAAAATCGCATTCGTTAATAGTGAACAAATAAAGCTCCATTAAGTTTAATATTCATTTGCAGTTACACAAGCCCCTGGCATGCTAGTTCAGCAGAACTGACCAACTTATCAACTAACCTACGGCCGTGCAGGCAGACACGCACGTCACCTGCACCCACTGTGGCGTGCAGGTCGGGAGAGGTAAAAGTATAGATGCTCACCACCTCCTCCACCAGGTCCTCCACGATGACTCCCTGCTCACTGGTGCGTAGGTTCGTTACCCAGAGCCAGCCATCCTCCAGGGTGTTGTGTACAATGAACACGTCGCCCTTCACAAAGCTAACAGTGGCGCACACGAGCATATACAAGCAGACACAAGCACAGAGAAGCGGATACAAGCATACGGAAGTGGACACAAGCAGATACAAGCCAACACAAGGAGACGCATGCAGAGACGAGCAGATGCATGCAGAGACAATAAATGCATGTAGACACAAGCAGAGTTGTGCAGAGACACACAAACAGAACACGCAGGCAAGCATGGGGAGGTATACAGAATATAGACAGGTACGTACACACACAGGAAGAAAAAAACATGTAGACAGCCATGTACACAGGCACACATGTGGGAACACAGACGGGAACATGTAGGCTGGCACAGGGTGGTGCAGACCAGGCACATACAGACAGGCAGGTATGAATACAGGCAGCACAGACAGACGTGGACGTACAGGCAAAGACAGGCAGGACACACGCACAAAAGCAAACACACACGCAGACACGCACACAGGCATTAATATGCACACACCAAAATACACGCACGGGCACATGAATACTTGAGCGTAACAGCAGTGTCGTTTGTTCAATGACAAGTTTGACCAGGATCAAATGCGTTTAATACAAAATAAACAAGCAGACAATAATATGCCTCCTGCAGGTACAAACACACACGTATTTGTTGTTTTAACATCCAATCAGCCACACGGTCTTCCATCTGAGGGTGCATACTGTCACCAGAGTTGGTTCAATACCAGCAAACTGCAGATCGGTTTTGACATTTATAAGCAGCCAGGCTTGCTATCACCAATGTAGACAAACTAAACTTATAGATGTTTACAGGAACCTCTATCTTGGATAGGAGTCCTGGTTTCGTGCAAAACCTGAAACGAAATAATTATCAATCATCGTGTTTGTGATAAGTTACGTGAACATTTCCTTGATATGCATCATTATCATTGTTATCACCATCACTGTTATCTATATTGGAACCCATCTTTGCTCACGCTTCAGCACCTGGGGAGGTACGGGGATGGTACTGTAGTGGCCCAGTGGTAGCACGCTCACTGCTTATGGCAGAGGTTTGCAGTTTGAATCTGGGAGGCAGACCTGGTCATGTAACAAGTGTATTATTAATTAAAATACTACGTTCCATCCACTTCACTTACAGTGGATATCACGGATGCCATGACGTCACTCAGATAAAAGCAGGCGATCGATTGCTGATGTCACCATGTGTACGAATTTTCCATATGAACAATTAGACCACAAAAGACTGAATTGCGTTGACACAGGCACAGCAATATCTACCGTGAAACTACGGCAGACTGTCTGTGCAACATAGCTGCGCCTTCCTTCGTGATGCCTCTGCTCTGCAGGAACTGTGGGAATACCGAACGTACTAAACACTTATTATTGTGCCTCACCGCTGCTGGAGCAACCCCTACAGATGCGAGCATTTCGAGGGCGCGCAGTCACATTCACAATGTTGTGGTGATAAACGTTACACGAGCAGACCGACACGCGCATGACCAGTATAACTATCAACCCCTACGGGAACAAGACACACAGCTGCAGGAGAACTGGGAGGCAAGCGGGGAAGAAAGAATGGGCACGACAGAGGAGGGAGGGCAGGCAGGCGGGCGCGATGAAACGGCAGGCAGAAGGGCAGGTATGCAGGAGGGAGCAGGCAGAAAGGGCAGAAAGGCAAGCAAGAGAGGCTTACCTGAAGCAGAGCAGAAAAACGTAAGATAGTGCCAGGTACACGAGGGTCTGGAAGACAGGGCTGTAAGGCAGGGGAGGGGACGCAGAGAGAGCGGGGGAGAGAGACGACGGAAGGGCGGGGGGGTGGCGAAACGTAGAGAGGCAAGGGGAGAGCGAGAGAGGGACGCACACGCACAGCGGACAGGGAGGCAAACCGGCGAGGGGGCTAGAGGGTGGCAGACGGCAAACCAACGTCCACGGTCTCGGATCCGGAAAAAAGACCACGCTGCTGCCCCACGTTGACAAGGCACGCGACACCAGCTCATCCGACCTCACGCCTCGCTGTGGGAGGTACAGTTCGTCACGGTGGAATGGACCGAGTCGAACGCGGATGAATAGGGCTAGGCTGCTCCACTGCCTCTTAGCGACGCTGAGGTGGGGCAGCGTTGTGTGGCAGTCGACCAGTGGTGGTGTTACTGCCGAGCAACAGGACTACGCTACGCCAGGCGGGCGAGCAGGCGGGAGGTAGGGTGGGAAAGCGAGCACAGCAACGGCGCTTCACTACCTGAGCTCGTCCGTCTCCGGCACCTTGGTGTAGGGTAGGATGGCACGCACGCGTCTCCGATCCTCCACGGGCTGCACACACAAACACGCCGAAACAAATGCGCACGCGCACAGCCCATTACAATTGTCTGTGTAAACGAGGGATGATTTTCGGGCTTAAATGTTTCATCTCCAGTTCTCATCACCTCTTGTTTATTTCAATTCCATCTCTTAAGAGGATCCATGTCTATGTGGGCAAGTCACGTTTCTCGGTGAGCCACTTCGAGATCCTTCACGGGCTCACGGGGTAGCCAGTTTGAATAACCAGGCTGTTGTAAACAACTGTGGGTGCAGTATAGAAGAGCAATGCGTGGCACGGTGTGAAGACATCGACTGGCAAAACAACTCCCTTTCTTCTCGTGGTGCCAGTCGGTAACGCTGTGGTGGTTGCTCTCGCACTTCCACAGCGGTCAAGGGTGCTCTCGATGGGTGCGGGGGGCTGGTAACCCCCCCACCTTCAATTTAATTAGCACTCAACCACGTAAAAAAGAAATTAACTTAAGTTTGTGCCAGAGGCCCTGGAGGGACAGGTGCCAAACCCCATTTAGCGGAGCCAGGAGACTGAGTTCCCACCCCCGGGGTTCCTCCAGAAACAACAAAAAGCCGCTGCGTGTGGACACATGGAATGTTCGAATGCTTGTCATGGAGGAGAGGTTGCCACTACTCTGTCAGGAGCTGGGCTGGTACAGCCTGGACCTCTGTGGGATACAGGAGGTCCGGTGGACTGGTTCTGGCTCCAGTCAGCAAGAGTGGTGGACAAGTCTCCATTCGGGGCAGGAAACTGCTAAGCCACATGGAGTGGCTTTTCTTTTAAATAAAAGAATGAAGGGGGTGTGGCAACGTGGTGGTGAGGTGTGGTAAGGTGGGGTGAGGTGTGGGAACCTGTGAGCCCCAGGATACTGTGGGCTCGCCTCGCTATAAATGGGAGGTGAGGGATGGTGGTGGTGGCGGTGGTGGTGGCTTATGCTCCCACTGAAGATGAACATCAGTGGAGGGATGCAGGCAAGGTTGATAAGTCACATGCCTTCTATGACCTCCTGTCACAGGTGTTGGCTAAAGTGGCCTCTCGGGATAGAGTGATCCTGCTAAGTGACTTTCATGCCCGAGTGGGTCATGATTCAGACATCTGGATTGGAGTAATTGGAAGGCATGGGCCAGATCAGCTCAGCAACAACGGTAGGAGGCTGCTAGCCTTCTGTGCAGCCCATGGGCTCGTAATAGCCAACACGCTGTTCCATCATCGGTGCATCCACACATTATCTTGATTGCATGTCGGGTCCAAGCAAGACCATCTGCTGGACTACATATTGACGGAACAGCGGATGCAGGCCCATGTCCTTGACAATAGGACCAACCGAGGAGCTGATCTGACCTCTGACCATCAGCTTGTCATGTCTAACATCTGCCTTCCATTCTTCCACGGCAGTGGTGGGTATCCACCAAGGACCCCATTCAAACCCAAAGTGGCCTGATCCCAGCCAATTGATGAAAGTTGAAAAAAAGAGAATTTCATTATCGTTGCAGATGAGGCTGACATCGTCCCCTACATCTCCCAATGCCGAGGGGAAATGGGTGAGGTTTAGGTCTGTGGCTCATGCAGCTGGAATGGCTGCACTGGGTACACGGTCCAGACCTCCCCAGACACCCTGGCTGATGGAATAGGTGTTCAGCTAGCCGAGAGAAAACGGCAGGCCCACTACTACCGCCGGCAACATCCTACGTCCAAAAACGAGGAGGTTTACCGCAGCCTTCGCTCAAAGGTTCGGAGATCTGTGCGGCGTTGCAAGGATGAGTGGTGGTCACGGGCTGCTGAGGAGATGGAGTCTGCCTCGGTAGCCTGTGATCAAAAATCACTCTTTAACGCCATCAAAAGATTGCAATGCTGCATTGAACAAGTTTGCGGATATGCAGAGCATTTCTGTAAGGTCTCGGGGGAGGGGAACCTCTCCAGATCAGATAATACCACGTAACAACATGGTGGCGACCTTCCTGGAGCTACTTACCTCAAATAATGGAAGAATCAGCCACACCCTGTGCGTGGCTGGCGGAGATGCCACCTATAGAGGAAGTATGTAAGGCGATCCAGAGCCTGAGACCAGGAAAAGCATCGGAGAGAGATGATATTCCAAGCAAAATGCTGAGGGACGGTGGTGCTTGTCTGCAGACTGCCCTGTATGACATCATTAAAACTGTCTGGAGCACTTGAAGGGCTCCTGCAAGAATGGAAGGATGCCCTTGTGGTCCCCCTCTTTAAGAACGGGGACTTCACCGATTGTAATAACTACAGGGCATCTAACTTCGCAGTGTACCGGGGAAAGGTCCTAGCAAGGATCATTTAACATCGCCTTGTCAGGCACGCTGAGGACAGGCTTGCGGAACCCCAATGTGGTTTCAGGCCAGGGCGGTCTTGCACAGACACCATAACGTCACTCATTCTCCTCCTTCCAGCTCCCCACTCTCTCAGAAATCACAGACCTCATTCAGAAATCCAAGCCATCCACTTGTCAACTGGACCCCCTCCCCACACAA
>JAZEWT010000016.1:9232629-9249921 GCA_036362905.1 Mordacia mordax
TCACAACTCAAAACACATCTGTTTAAAACTGCCCATTCTATCTGATGCCAATTGCTCTGTCACTTTGAATTGTTTCTATATTTATATATTATTTTTATTGTTACTTCTTTTTAATGTGTTTTTAATTGTGTACTCTGTACGGTGTCCTTGAGTGCCAAGAAAGGCGCCTTTAAATAAAATTTATTATTATGTAGGGAATTCCAACAGAACCTGCATCTCTGCTTTATTGACCTGGTCAAGACCTACGATACCATCAATAGGCCATGGCTGTGGATTGATCTTCGTGCTTTTCAGGGTCCCTGACACGCAGCTCATTCCCTGTTCACCTTTGGGTGCAACAGGGATGCCCTCTGACTCCTACATTATTCAACATCTTTTTTGACCATGTAGTTTGAGAGGCTTTCCATGGATGCTCCAATGGAATTTGCCATCTGGTACAGGTACAATGGGAGGCTGATTGATGCCCAGGAGCAGTTAGGGAATGGCTCCCTATTAGCCAACCATGTGATCTATGCTGATGATTTGGTGATTACTTCTCATTCTGAGGAGTTGGGAGCTCTGCTGTTGAATCTGCAGAATGCCACAAAGAGGTAGGGTCTTCCCATCAGTCCCACCAAAGCCAAGCACCTGTCTGGGTATTTAGTTCCACCAAATGCTCCACCTCCTCAGCTCTCCATGAGTGATGGGGAAGTTGTGGAGACAGTGGAGAACTTTACATACCTAGGCAGTGTGCTTATGGCTGGTTGGATTGTTTGAGAAGCTCTCAAATTCTCAAAAGATCTGGACAAAGTCTCACTGGTGAGCTCCTCCGGCAGGCGAGGCTGCAGTGGCTAGGTCATGTCGCCCGCATGCCCAGCCACCGCATGCCCAAGCAGTTGCTGTTTGGCCAAATAGAGAGGGCTAAAAGGGCATGGCACGGGATAGAGAAGAGATGGACTGATGTGGCACAGGAGGACCTGGAGCTGAGTGGACTTGCTGAAGACTGGTACCGGCGGTGTCAAGATCGACTTCTGTGGAGAAGGATCGTCAAGGATGCTATGGGGCAGGTGGAGGCAGTCACCCCCCAACATCAACGGAGGTCAGAGGAGCGAAGCTCACAACAACGAGCGGAGCGTCGGGCGGCTAAAAACACAAGTTGGCATTGGCCAGTCATCACAGTCAGGCAGCCTATAAGACCTGGGTGTGTCCTGTGAACTCCTGTCAGCGAGCCTTCGACACTTCACATGGCTTCAAGGTGCATATGGCCTGGCACAGGCACCGTGGTGACGTCACCGCCACTTAGTGGCAAATGGCAGTTGTTGTTGAAGACATGTGCACGCGATGTCGTAGTGTACGCGCACGCGTGGTGAGTGTGTGAGGAAGCGTATGCGCGGGCGGCACGGTGCAACAGTGCATTTGGGGGAGTGGGGGAGCACAAGAGGAACCTCAGGAGGCGGCACGGGGAAGAGGAGTTGCTCCCCCTTGAGTAGGCAGGACACGTGGCTGTAGTAGCCGATGAGGTCAGACAGCGAGGAGAACCTCCGCCCGCCGATGTAGTAGTCGCCGCACATGGCAATGATCCTGAGCGGGCAGCACGTGGACAGACACAGGCACAGATTACACAGGATGGCACGGGAGGTGGCAGCCAAGTGGTGACACATGCACCTCACAAGATGAAGTCCCTGCGTTTGATTCTCGTCCGGGGAGTTTGAAGGTTTTCTTTCCCCTGACCCTGGTCCGTGTGGATTTACTCCTCATTTTAATATAGTTTTGTGGGTAGGATTCTTGGTTTTCACCTAGGCAGCCGACAGCTCATTTCCTGGCATGGGCATGAATACTTTGGGTAGCAATGTTGCTCTTGTCTTCGAGCTTTATGATTTGAGTACAGTGGCCGCTGTGGTTATTATTGCGGGATACTGACCAGATAAATATGCGCCGACTGCTTTGCAATGGAAATGAAAGATCCTGTGACATTGTAATTTTGCATTTTAAAAATTTAGTTGAAAGTTAGACAATATTTTATATGTTGTTCGGCAACGACGCGTATATAAAAAAAAACATATATGTTATTGTTGCTGATTTTCCGTTCTAATGTCGGTGTTGTTGACATGCCATTATATCTGCAGCTCTGTGCAGCGCTGTGTGACCCTTGGGTGAAAGGCACTCTATAATAGAGAGGTGAAGCAATCGACGCGGCTATCCCGAAAGAGCAGCTTTTGGAAGCAATCATCAATTTAGAAACGTGACACCGCAAATAACTTCATTTTCATCTACAACGCAATCATTGTAATGATGTAGGTTTTCACGGCTCGATGCATGATGATTGCTTCGAAAAGCTGCTCTCTCGGGACAGCCGCGTCGATGGCTCTCTCTCCTCGCCTGAGGATGCCTCCAACGTGTGAGGCGAAACGTCGCGAGGAGAGGAGAGAGCCATCGACGCGGCTGTCCCGAGAGAGCAGCTTTTCGAAGCAATCATAACGCAATCATTGTCCCCCTGACCCCGACACCCCCTGACGTACACTAACAACTAGGGTGGTCTGCTAGATTTGAACCGCAAACCTCTACAACCGAGCTACCGCTGGGCCACGTTTCCACCCCACACAAGCTCTGGGCCACCGTGATATAGTCTGGCAACGCTGCTACGCTCAGTGGAGTCAGGAAATGATGATCAAGTGATGAAATCACAAGCACAAGTTCTTCATGTGCTGGAGTGTAAGACCTAAGAGAGACTCAATGCCAGCCACAGAGACCAAAACTGATAACACTTTGGCGGGCAGAGGCTGGTTTTGTGGGCTTATGGGGCAGATAACATCATGCGGCGAGTGTTACAAGCACAAGCACAAATAAGGACAAACACAGTCACCACCCTTAAGTTACAGAAATTAAATGGCAGGCGCCATTTACAAGTGTTTATGAAGACCAGTGGGGTAATATCAGTGCACCGCCTCTCTAGCTGGTGTCAATATTCCCGTTAAGAATTATCGACACACACAAAACAAATATCTCCGTGTGGGCTACATAGGCTTTGGGAAAAATCCAAAAGCGAACACCTATTAAGGCCAATCTAGCACAAAAGGCAATCGTGGGGCCAGCACCACACATCACCAATTTTGTCTCCCGAGTGGTGATGTTAGCACACTACACCAAGCATTCACTGTAGACAGAGATGATCTTGGGGAGGACCGGGCTGAGTTCAGATAACTCTCACTGGCAACGAGAAAACTGCTGCACTACCGTTCCCCATAAACGCATGCACACGCTCATGTTTACACCATCAAAAAAAGACAAAGAAATCCCCATTTAGCTCTAGGAGATTGGAGGGTCGGGTGCTATTACCAAGCATCTATAAAGAGCCAGTGCAGCACACGAGGGGGTGGATGGCTAGCACCATACCTGGCCGCCTTTGTCTCCCTGTTGGTGAAGCTTACACACCACACGAGGTAGTCATTTGAGGCTGAATTGACCTTGGGGAGGCTCAGGAAAGTTTAGAAAATCATCACCGGTGTTGGCCGTGAGCGGCAACTCAACTCAGGTCGTCGGATTTATAGCACGGCACGCTAAGCACTAGAGCACTGCTCACACTGACACATGCACACGCGCATACCTGAAGTGGTTGACTCCGGTCTTGCCGAGGAAGGAGAGCACGAAAGAGCCAGGCTGTCGATCGCTCTCGCGCACGAGGTAGCTGCCTGGGCGACTCGCCTGCTGCAGTCGCTCCTCGGCGATGGAGCGGTCCAGCTTGCCGTGGTACCACCTGCAGACACGGGGGGGGGGGGGTACGACACCAAAATCACCGTGAACACCCCAAACATCAACACGGGCGCTCGCTTCTACCACAATTATCGTCAGCACCATCATGATGATGCAGTGAGAGTTGTCAAATTTGTCAAGACCACTGAAACTGAATTGTCACCCTTCATCATCTGTGTTGTATCAGCACCATCATCAGCATCATCAGTTCGATCATAAATGTCAACTCCAACCTCACCAACAGCACCACCAAGACCATCACAGCATGGCATTACCATCACGGTTCATTAATACATCATCAGACATCAACATTGTCATAATTGTAACCAACATGTTCAAGTATTTGGCGTGATAACATAAATGATTCTACTTGTGTTCCCATCAAAACATTGGTCATGCAGTTCAAGGCTACAGAAAACAGTAATTAAACACCAATTAAAAATGAACAAAACTTTACTTCTTTAATGAAGGGCAGGGTGGCACAGTTGTCATTAATGGGCAGTAGGGAGGCACAGATTTGATTCTTGACTGGGGCTCTTACTGTGTGAAGTTCATGTTGTTCTACATGGGTTTCTTATTTCTGTGGTTTAGTCCCATAGCTGAACACACACAAAGTAACCGGTATTGGCCAAAAAATCCCAATACTGAAAAATGTCTGCATATTACTAAGTTGGGATTATACAACAGCAGCAACATTGACCCCTACTGCTAAATATTGGCAGAACCCTCCTGAAAAGGGGTCTTGAGATTCAGTGAGACGTTCCTGACTAAACAACAATCAAAATAATCATGAGGGTCTTTCGAGCAAGGAAGGCCTTGCACAGTCCAAAAAGAAGTTTTTAAGAGTGTTCTACGTAAGGAAATTCAGTAACTTCCTTATTGAGGGGTCTATGTGTTGGATGAAACTAAGTACCCTCAGAAAACCCATATGCATGAACGATTATACAAGTGTACAGGGAAAGGTCAACAACCATTTTCTGTACTGATGATTGTTTTGAAAAGCTGCTCTTTCGGGACAGCCGCGTGGATCGCTCCCTCTCCCTCATCGCGACGTTTCGCCTCACACGTTAGAGGCATCCTCAGGCGCCTGAGGCGAAACATCGAGATGGGGGAGAGGGGGCAATCGACACGGCTGTCCCGAGAGAGCAGCTTTTCAAAGCAATCATCATATATCAAGATGTGAAAACCTACATCATTACATATTCTATACAGCCAACCCCAATTCCGCTACACGGGCATGATCCGCCAACCCTATTGGCAAAGCATCGAATGACAGGGTCACATCACGGCCTCACCCAACAATCATTCATAAAACCATGTGAATTATTCAACGAGTAAATAAATGAATAGGCCGAGCAAACGTGTAGCTGAATAATTGGCACACCTCACTCAAATTCATTCATAAAATCCTATCAACTCATCGAAGTGGTGTATTGTCAATTTCAGAACAGCAGTGTGTACTCCATTCAGATTTTTGAGCTAGGCCAGCACGGCGTAGCTCGGCAGCTCCTGCTGCCTGCTCTCCCGTTCCCAAGTTTTCTTTGGCTGTGGTTAACGTGGTGGCCGGAAGGTGACCACATCCTGTGTGTGGCGACCGCTTCCCCATGGCAGCTCACACCACGTCCACGCTGATCGTTCCCACACGGCACTGCCACCACCGCCGTGCTTTGAGCATGTCGTACAGTGCCAGCCTGGTGCGAGAAATCAGCAGTATGGTGCCAAGACTGGCTCTTTCCGTCGTGGAAAAGTAGAATTTCCATCACCGGTCCAGGGTTGCCGATGTCAACCAGCACAGCCAATCGATCGAACAATTGGCGTAAGTCTCCAACTCCTATCCACGCCATTTCCTGGGCCTATGCATATGCTCATTGAGAAGGGCCGCTGCCCTTTTCAATGTTGTTATTTAAGATTGTGCATCATTGGCAATGCAGAATCATCACCGAGTAATCAGTCAATGAATTAACATTTATACAGTGTTATTTAAAAAGTTTCAAAGGACATGTAAACAGCACAGCTCCATACATGATCGTGACTGGAGATGTTCTGAATGTTCTTTCTGATAGTGTAAGTCTTTAGAATTGCTTGGCACAGCTGTTCTCTCAGGAAAGCAGTGTTGAGTGTTCATTCAGAAGCCTGATGTTCATTCACAGGCCTGATGATGCCTGAAGCACGGGAGGCAAAACATCGTGAACCATGGAGAAGGAACACTTGCGACTGCTATCCCGAAGTAACAGCTATGAAAAGCAATTCTCATATACCGACCTGTGAAAACTTACATCATAGTGTCTTGATGTAGGTTTTCACGGCTCGATGCATGATGATTGCTTCGAAAAGCTGCTTCGAAAAGCTGCTCTTCAGCAGCTTCATTGTGTCTGTGGACTTGGCCTTCATATACTTCTCATGACCTCAAGATGCACCTGGCCTGGTATCTGTGCTGTTGTGATGTCATCGCCATTTAGAGGTGAACGGCAGTTGTTATTGTTGTCGGGCTTGGCACAGAAGGCCGCACAGGTGGTGCATCTGCCAGTCATCTCAGTCGATCCACCCAAGAGGTCTGTCTTATCACCTCTTTGTTACTAGCAAGTATTTGATCGAGTGATCTCAAAGCACACCTAGCTTGGCACAAACGGAATGGTGATGCCGGTGGTCCAGGAAATGGTGTGCTGCGCACCATCTCACAGCCAACACCAGTGACAATTATCGGAACGCCTCACGGCAACACCATCGCAGAGGGGCAGTTAAAAATCTTGAAACGTGGCACTTTCGCAAGTGGGGCTCATAAACCCATCTTTGTAGACTCTGAATTTACTGAAATGTGGAAGTTTTCTCCAACTACTCTGGTTTGCTCGCATACGACGTAATTTACAAACATATAGCTTAATGATGACGTGCGCATCTAGAACTGTTAATCAAGTGATTGTTTCGAAACCCATATTTTGTCTGGATGATAATGCAAATGTAACACTGCATTTCACCCCTACATTATCCTTCACAACAGTTAAGACCGCAATAGAAACGTAAATAATAGCTATAGTACATATAGGGCAGCAAAGTGGCGCAGTGAGTAGCGCTGTCGCCTCACCGTAAGAAGGTTCCAGGTTCAGTCCCTGGCTTAGGTGTCTGTGTGGAGTTTGCATGCTCTCCCCGTGGCCGCGTGAGTTTTTGACGGGTACTCCGATTTCCTCCCACCCTCCAAAGACACGCTGCTGCCTAGGTTAATCGTCCTGCTGAGTAAATTGTCCCCAGTGTCTTGCGATGTACTGGCATCCCATCCTGGGTATAGAACCACCTTGTGCCCTCTGTCTACTGGGGTAGGCTCCAGCACCCCGTAACCCTGTATGGGATTAAGTGGGTATTGATAACGAAGATGATAGTACATATACCTAGGAAAGTTTCAAGAAGGCTCTTTTCCTGAAATTGGTTTTATTTGAATGTTTGACTGATTTCTGGTGAACATATGTTGCATCGTAGAAACGTTTAAGAATCCGTTTGCTGTTTGCTATGAACAATTATTTCTTAATTGCATGGCAAACTTTTTCAAACGGTTTATTAGATATATCGCATTGTAATTCCTCTTTCACTGTACTCTTGCTCCAGCAAAGCTCAACATTCAGATTACTCTAGCCAACAGATGCACTCTTACCTCAACGCAATCGTCAACACCACCATGGCCTTACAAGGTAAAAATATTATAATTAATAGGCATGACACGTATTGAGTTTTTGTTATTGTGAGCTTGTGCACTTACTTCCAACGTCTCATCTCACCAAACAGTGTTAAACTTCAACAAGACAAAAAGAAATCTCTCACCCAGCTATCTACTTATAACTTGGTCAGTCTCATTTATTTAACCAGGAGATAAATTAAACCCATTGACACTCATGGAATAGCACTACAAAACGGCCACCATCGGTAAAGCATTCGTCACCCACCGGCAACCCCGAACGGCATCCACAAGCGTGTGACGCGACCACATGGAGACGGATGCCACGGCAGCATGGGCACGCGCGGGCTGATGCCAACTGCGCTCGCTCCCTACATGGCGACCCAGCCCCTACCTGCAGCGGTGGGGTACTCCCGACAGCGGCAGCCAGGAGTTCGGCATCAGGTCCGACATGGTAAAGGTGCAAGCGCGGTAGTGGCATGGCTCGCAAAGGGCGCCAGTTGCGAACCACAGCCGTGACTCGGCGGCTCGGCCATACGCTCGCTCGCACGTGGGCCCCACCTCGTGGCCCGTGCCTGCGCCGCCCACGCGCTCTACCACCAATGACACCGGAAAAAAAGAAAAACTTTCCGTTCACGTGCACGCCTCTGCAATGCCGAATCTGATAGCACGGGGGTCGACCCCATCGGCCGGCAAGAAGATCTAAGCCTAACCGCGGGGATTTGGTGGCTACTCGCTCCATTTGGAGTGGTGTTTGCGACGGCTGTGAAAGCAACGCCGCAGCATCGAAGGATGCGCAGATGGCGATTCTGCACATTTGCTAAGTGAGGAATAAGCACGGAATGATTCACCCACTTCCCTCCAAGAGATTCGACGTCACATTCTCACGAAGGGAAAGAACCCAGGCGGCACAGCATTTCCCTGCTCAGCATTGGTCCCTAAACAGTGGAGTGAGTGCTGTAGTCCTTGAACAGAGGACAGAGCAGCCAGTGTGTAAAGGAGGCTTTGCCTGTGTTCCTCTTTCGTAAAATTGAAAACATATATTAATTATTTAGTGTGGCCATTCAAACCCATGAGTGGGCTGCAAGCACCACCTAATGATCCGTGGAGACCAAACCCAAGCGGGATAAATGGACCTTCAGGTGCAAAAGATTGAGAACCCCTGATCTAGTGTTCATCATTATATCATTATTTGTTTTTTAAAGTAATTTCTTCTGTACTTCCACTTATTGCAGGACATTCGTACATGATGCTTGGTAATATTTTCTCTTGTTTTATCCATTTACATTGTTTTCTTCACATATTTCATAATATTTTTTTGAAGAACGTCGAGGTGTTTTTTTCTGTAACAGGTGATATACAAAGACCTTTGTCGGGGGGCAATTTTATCCGTGAATCGATGACTCGTTGCACGTGTACAAACGTGTTCATCCACACTGCATTGTCTGCACTGCCTACTGTGTGATGATTACATGTGGCCAATATTTACGTCAGATCTGCACCGTTTCATTTGTACTACCTGTCATTTCTCATTACGTGTTACGTTCCTTCAGTCGCTGGCCTAAAAGAAGAAGACACATTTCATAAAATTTTCAGTGTTCCAAACGATCAATTAGTCAATTTTTATTTAAGCTGGAAGAAATTGTTGAGCTAGTGATCTCTTTTTAACATTTGTCCAGGAGGGAGGGGTAAGCAAGTTACAATATCTCAGGGTACCAGGGGTAATTTAGTCAGGAAAATTAACCTAGGCAGTACGTCTTTAGTCTGTGGGAAGAAACCACAGTACCTGGCGAAAATTCACATGGACACGGGGAGAATATGCAAACTCCACACATGAAGGGACCCAAGCTGGGAATCGAACCCAGGTCCTTTTCTGCTGTGAGGCAACAGCACATCTTACGTGCCGCCCTGTTCTTAACTAGTTCTTTAATGCATATTCTGAGAAACTACCAAGTGTTTTTATACACATTAATGTAGCTTCACCTTATGCAAGTATTTATGAATTTGTATCTTCACAATATTTTGTTTTAAAATTTTGAACCCTTATATGTCTGACCAGTCAAGCTACAGAACTGCAATGTTCCATGTTGACGTTTCACTCTGCACAACCTGACCTATTACATGTTGGGATCCATCACACTTCTGGATCAGGCTAATCCAAATCCGAGGGGAAATTTGGCACCTTTTCCAGAAACTAATGCTGTAGAGCCTTGCCATCTGGTATTTATATATACCAGTGCATATAATGAAACTTCTTTTTTTATTATTACTTGGGCGGCATGGTAATGCAGTGAATAGCGCTGTCGCCTCACAGCAAGAAGTCCCGGGTTCGATTCCCAGCTCGGGTGCTTTTCTATGTGGAGTTTGCGTGTTCTCCCGTTGCCTGCATTGGTTGTCAATGGGTTGCACCAAGTGTGGGCAACCTTTAGGCTGTCAACTCATTCCAACTGGTCCGATATGTAGCTATTACTACAATTTTAGCTGATCTAAACAGGTACCAGAGGGTATTTTAGATTGGGCATCAACAAAGCCAAAGTGATTCTCTGTTCAAACGAACATTGCATTGGTGCTCATTTCCCATTAATAAGCCTGCAGGATCAGTCGTGGAAATTTCACATTCCTATGGTAAAAAGGAGTCTATGAATGACATTCATTGTCTATCAGAGAAAGATCTGACTAACCTGTGTTTGTATTGTCAGCTGTCACTACAAGCACCCATTGTAGTAAGAAAGATGAGGGAGGTGGTGTGTATCTAAAATTTTGGCTGTCCACAAAGGCATTTTAATTTCCAATTTAATCTGCAGTAAGTAAATGGTTTACCGCCACCACATAAGGTTATCTCCTCCTACTGGTCAACACATCCGTCAATACCACTATGGTTTTAGAGGAAAAGCATATACAGTAATAGGTGACGTTCTGGGAAATGGGCCCTCCTTCACAGCACATAGACTCACAAACTACTCTGCGCCATCTTGGGGAATGCACTGTCCGTTGGACAAGGAGGTTAGGCCCCCCAGCTAGGATGACCGGAAAGGAACCGTTATCCTATGATGCTCATCGCAACCCCAAATAATAACTGTTATCAAAAAGCTGCAGTGTTTAGAACAAAACTCCAAACCTTAGGTATCCTTTTAAATAAAACCAAAATTAAGATGTGATGCTGCTGCTGCTGCGTTGGCAGTGGTGCATAAGGATAAATATAAAAATCTCAAAACATATTCGGCAACGTTTCAAGCAATGTCCCTCCTGCAAGGTGGAAAAGGGCCATTGTTCAAAACGTCATCTACACTGTCCCATATAAATGAAACCATAAGGATGCTTGTTCTGGAGTAACAGGTTTCACTGTAATTTTATTCAGGGAATACAAATGTGTTATCATAATGAGGCAACATATCTAACAAATTCTATGAATAAAGCATATTTTCAACCTTTTGACTGTTTTAATCTCAATATATTCTCTTTGGTTCCATTTTGATGGGACACCCTGTATAAAAAAATAATAATGTCCCTTTTAGAGCACTATAACTGATGAATGCGTTGGTTTTGTTATTTTTCTTGTTGTTGCAATGTTTTCTCATTTTAAACCCAAGTTCGCTTTTTTGACTTGTTGTGCTCGGCAACTACTAACTGATGTCAATGATGCACTGCTCTGACAAAATAATGTAAAAGTGTGCATTGCACTGTTTTTGCAAGTATGGCTGATGTAATACCAAACAACAACACACATTCAGCAATCGCACCGTGGACTGAAAAAACTATGTACGTACACACACCTGAAACACCGCATAGAGCCGTTGCGCAGCATATTACGACGTTATGCTGAAACGCCATTGGTCGACACGTCTCCTATTACATCTGTACTTTTAAGGCCACACATGCATTGCTCTTGATATGGAACACGTTGAGGTTTTTTTGGTAGTTGTGCTTGTGTGTACACTGCTAATGCAGCAGCAGCAACTGACAACTAATTTGACATAAGATAATGTGGTAACGACCGCACACAATTCCTCCTGTGTACTGCGAAAGCTACGCTTCTGCATACGATACAGAAATGTAGACACACGCTTTGTTGCGGAGCATGACACAACCACGGTTTCGTTGCGTTTTTTTTTACAGCCACGACGGAAAAATTGTTTCGCGTAGCAACAGTGCCGCGCGGCAACTGCGGCTTCTGCCAACTGTGCCCGGGCTTAAGCGCCCCTTGCACGAGGTGCTCACGGTCACTTCCCTATCACAAGCGAGGAGCTATCGACGGGCTGGCAAAGCTCAGGGGTCGTCTAACCGATCGGATGTCAGTAACCACATGGAGGGGGAGAGGGGTGCGGCAGGGACACACTCGACCTCGCCCCTACTGGGCAGCTTTGGCAATTTAATTCAATGCCGCGTGACTGAGGTAATTAAATGATGGCACAAACTTCCATTATCGTAAGTGGTTTCTAGGGTTCGAAAAAAAATTGGCAATCAAGTCTTTAACGCGCGGACCCAAGGCTCCATCGCAGCAATAACACAGCTTTCTATACAGTGTTAATAAACAGACTGTGGCCAGCTGCATAACTTTCACCATGAATAATGCGAGCATGTGACATTGAGAGCCTAAAGTAATTGATTTTCTACTCAAATGAGCAAAGGCAGCAGGGCTCATCTCCCATTTATAGGCCTCACCAAGTGATCGACATGCCACATCCATATAGCAAGGGTGGGTCTACCCATAGGGCAACCACTGTTGAATTTTTCACAATTTCCCACACAGTGATACTCATTTTAAGTACACTGATTTAACCTCCCCAACCACGGTGACCTCCCGACGTGGCCGCCTATATAATAGAAGGGCACGTATTATGAATGCACCTGTTCTCGGCCTGCACGTGGCTCGCATTCATAAAATAAATGTTCTAGTATACTGTGGGGCTATGTGGTGGGCGGCTGTGTAAAATCTCATTGTTCTACCGTACTATGGTGCCACGTCCACGCTCCGTGCCTCCACCATCCCGCGCTACCCATCAGAAGCACAGTAACCGCGACCCAGGCGAGCCATGTGTGATTGAGTGGTTTGTGTGAGCACGTTGGGTCCGCCGAATGGGGGCGCCGGATTTCGCGTCTCTTCCACCGCTTAACTATCCGCGTGAGCGACGGGCAAGTGTAACAGGTTCGGCCACAAAACCCTAGAGCGAATATCGCACGAGAGAGATAAAGGGCAGCGTTTTTTCCCTTCTTTTCGGCATGTCCGTAAGCTGCTGCCACATTGTTCCCATTCCAGGAAGCAGGGACTCCTTGATTAACTGCAGACAGTCAGTTTCCTCTGAGCGGTTCCACCGCGTGCTGCCTGCCCATACACAGGGCCGATATTTTTACGGAAGGTCGAGTATAAAAAAAATAACGTATCAGCACGTCCCCTTCCGGGAAGTGCACTTTCTTTCACCCTGTGGCAGTCGTAATAGCACTACGTGTATTTCCTTCATCGTCCGTCCGCCACCATGAGAGGTGGACCGTGCGAGCAGCAGACACAACGTGGTGGTGATGACATTGCTCGGTGATAGAACACACGCCGCTCGTTGAGAAGATCCACGGTTCGACACCAGCAGGTTACCCTTTAGTATAAAATGCGAAATACGGCTCTGCGCCATCTGTTTTACAGTGGAAGTTTAATATCCCATTACATCATTCTGACCCCTGGGTGAAAAGTGCTCTTGAAGTGCAGTTATTATTATTTACAGACGTGCAGGCCATTTTGTGCGGGTGTCATAGTTGTAATTTGCCATATAATTCAAATAGGAGCAAGATTTCCTCCTAATGTGAAACTCTTGCACACAGTGTTTCTTCGTGATAAAATTGGGCTACAAAAATATATAGTAAGAATACCAAATGTGCTATTTATTTTCAATGTATTGCAGGTTTCGACAGATGTGTAGCCAGGGTAGCTGCTAGTCGTGGCCATAAAATGACATTGCTCACTGAACAGTGAATGAAATAATAATTGTCGTGAAGATTTAACTATGCCGATGCAATGACGTGTACTGCTCTGCAACTGATATGAATCTGTGGAAATCTGTAACGCATTTTTCATTGCATTGCATGGATATTTTAAGTAAAAAACACAATTAATTTACATGTAAATAAATAAACAAAGCCAGATGCTAATTACCCAAACCAACCACATCACGCTTCAAGAAGAGCACCAATTAAGCTACAATTACCAACACATGAAGCCACGCGTCGTGGGCGGAGGTCAACGAGCGGAAATCAACTGGGTCCTTGCGCAGAGAAAGGAACTGACACCTCCGTGCGACGCTAGCACACTGCAGATGTAACTGCACAGCCATGCAGGAGAAAGGCAATTACCACATTGCCCACACACTACTACTCCCAATGCATGAAACCCAATAAATTTGGCTTAAATTTCACATTTATTGAAGATTTATTAATGAGTTCATTTCTCAGTCTGTAATAGCACGATCCAGACTCAAATTTGCTTAGCTTCCATGACCTAATGAGAGATTGCGTGTAATGCCAAGTAATATCACTATGGAGACCCTCCATTACCATATGAATATGGAATTCCTCCAAAATATCCTATTTTACATGGGGAAATCATACACGCCACTTGTCAGTAACGCAATAACATCCTGATCTTTTGAGTTCCCACCTAGTTCAACAAAATAAACCTGAAACACTGCAATGAACATGCCTTGCAAACGGTGATATTGCTGCTTGCAGCTGGCACTGAAGCGACCACCACCATACAAACACACATATCATCTAAGGAGACCAACACCCCGGGATAACGGAATTTAATCACCAAAGAAAACAACGTTCATGTCAAATCAATTAATCTTCCCGCACAATGCTCGTTTCTATTTTATTTGAAATGAGGAGAACGCCTGCAACAGTTTGCCTCCTCAAAACAATACGAATGCAAATGTTGTTTGCGTTAGGTACAGGTGCAGGCCTTGTGTTGATACTGAATAAGGGCCTCCGACCACTGTACGGATCACGAGGGGTTATTTGAGTTAAGAGTTTACTACCGTGGTCGTTTTGGGTTTAAGGCGTTGTGCTCAGGACGTCGAATGTTTAGTCATACCTTACAACAAAACAATGGTAAGGCTTGTACTGCCGTATCATGGTTGGGAAGTGTTATAGGTTGCGTGTGGCTATATTCGAGTCATGCCTTGATTTAACGTTTATTTAGTGTTCAAGTTATAATTTACATCCTTTTAAATTAGAAACATACATAGGTTTGTTTGCACTGCTTTTAATGGTCTTACTTTATTTGCAACTCAATGGTTAGTGACTCCGATCTCACTTTATGTTCCCCATTTGACTGCGAACTGGTTTAAAGGTCTGCCTCGTTTTTACTTCTCTCGGGTGTACCCCACCATCTCAGGAGGCCTGGATTCGAACAAACAACTCATCATCTTTACCATCAGCTATGGTCGCTCCACTGCTGGATACATACTGCCGCTCACGACCGCGCGATGTACTAACGATCCACCCAGTTCGCCGCATTTGTTCACTTCATAGTTATATCTCCTTCCCCGGATGGACATCATCTTGTACGCGTTCCGTTCCCCGGGTGGCACTCCGTTATAATTTCTTGACCAAGGGCCATCATCGTCCCCTTCATCGACGACACATCCTGCCCAAGCCCCACTTGCTTTTCCTGTTTTAACGTACCATTACCCACCATATGCTATCTAACGCACGTGTTCCTCTTTCTGTCTCTCAATGTAGTAATAATAATTGCATTTTTCGAGCGCTTTTCACCCGAGGGTCACAAAGCGCTGTACAGAGCTGCGGAGAGAACGTCATGTCAACCCCAAGACTGTGTCGCTCCGTGGTTCGCATACTTTGGACTTTTCTGTTGCATATTTGTTTTATTAATGGCCACCGTAACAGCCACAGATATGAACAGTTTCCTTGGTTAATGATATACTCTTTCTTTCACGAAAAATAAAATCACATCTTAATGGAGGGTCTCCGTGCAAATCTTTAGAGATGGAACGTGTGTTAATCGACACATACGAGATACAAAAGTTGTTTTCGATTCGAAACGCTTGGATTGTATGGGAGACAATAGCGCGTGTAACAGGCGCCACCGGCTTTGTGTGTGGTTACGCGGGGGACACCGCGACACGACCGTTCTAGAGACTGCTCTCCATAGCCTTCCTCTCGGGACAGCCCGGTTGAACGTTCCTCTTCTCTTCGAAACGATGCCTCCAACGTGGGAGGTGAACCGTGGTGAAGCAGAGAGAGAGAAGGAGCCGCTCGACACGACTGCCCCGAAGCAACGACTACAGAAGGCGAACTGCATTCATCGAGCGCTGAAAACTAAAGTGAATCCTTATACTGTACTACGGGCCAGCGGTGGGAATTCCTTATTGTCACGTGTATAAAACCAACACCACGCGTTCTTAACTTGCTACAAAGTAGTATATGATGTGTTTATCCACCATGGAGAGGCGGATGATTGGTTCGACCTAAACAACAGATTTGAAAATCACTACAGCACACGCGTTGCATTGCACGACAATGCAATGGAATGCGAGGCTAATTGACGGCCACGGCACCTGAGCACCGATCTCTCGCCGCACATGTGACAATTATCGTCTCGACAACGAACGCTTTCAACACAACGCACCGCTACCCGAAACTAATTTAGGCAAAGTATTCACAGGGCCTCGACCGTGTTAAACATTTTCGGGTGGGGGTGGCGGCTCAATAAAATAGTCGCGGACGGCACCGCTGCGCATGCGCGGCCCGACTCGCTGTCCATTGACCACACGCAGCCGCGCATGCGCAATTAGCGCATCCGCGACTTCGGTGGCGGGGCCCGACAATGGCACGGTGTTGGTTGAAGGGGCGCTTACTGGTTCTGAGGCGGCGCTTCGAGCGGCACGTCCAGCTCCTCCTCGTCGAACTCCTGGCCGTCCTCCTCGCCGCCCGCGGCGATCGACGACGCGGGGCCGTTGTCCTCGGCCGCGGCGAGCGGAGGCAGCGACGCTGCTAGGGCCGCCATCTCGGCCGCCAAGCGCGAGTCCCCGCCCGGGCTGCCGACTTCCGCCATCTTGGTGAGGGAGGGGGGAGGGGGTCCAGGCGAGAGCAGCGAAGCACCGAACGGTGCGGGGTGCAACGATCGCTGCGCAGCTACAAGGGAGCAAGGAGGAGCGCCGAGTCTATCGATGTTGAGGTGGGGGGAGTGGAGACCGGGGACGGTCAGGTTGCTGGGAGTTGAGACCGCGTTTGCCTGATGTAAATCTGACCTGAAAACTACGGCACCTGATTGAATGCGGGGAGCTGCCCGAAGGGGGTCGCCTATGCACGAGTGCATTGGCTGTAAACACAATGCTCCGAATCGTCTAGTTACAATAATGTTTGCATTTCCAGAGCGCCTTTCACCCGAGGGTTACAAAGCGCTGCGCTGAGCTGTGGAGAGAACGCCATATAAACATCAGAGTAGAACAGTAAAAGTAAAATAATGACTATAATGGGCGCAGTGTAAATATCAGCGTGATTCGTATTGTCATTACAAGACCGCATAAACGATCTCGTGTAGAGAGATAAGCAGTAACAGGCCGTACGAGATGATTGTGTGACGCTACAGCTTCGACTCCAGGCTTGTGGCAACACCACGGCAAGGATCAGCGCCCACTCCGCGATAGATCAGCCAGCGAGCACGGATGAGTAAAGACTTCTTGATTTTCGATGCTTTATTGAAACCAGCAGTGCACGGCCGGAGTAGCGGCACACAACGAGCTGCTACATCGTGACGCTGCCGCCTCCTTCCAATTCCCCCAGGAGACTCTCCTCGCCCCTCCAACCCTCCGCTCCTTTTATCCCCGCGGCCCCTTCTAGAAAGTTCTAACCGACGCCACCCCTCTACAGTAAAAGTCCCCCCCCCCCCC
>JAZEWT010000016.1:9250018-9261616 GCA_036362905.1 Mordacia mordax
TCCAGTAAAAGTCCCCCCCCCCATTCCTTAACTCTGCAATTGTTATTAGGCGAGAGCTCACGAAAGCAGCGAGACGATGTGAAACTAGATTTGGAGCAGGACCATGGTCATTGGCTGCTGCCAGCGCTCTGTAAGTCACTTTCTCTGCCTTCGAGAACGCAGCCTTCATCGGTAAGAGCTTTCAATCGCCACCGACCTTAAAAGGCACCATCTTTCTTGAAGGTGCACTTTCAAGGCCGCATCTCTCTTCATTAGAAACAAGTCTCTAGAAGCCCGCACCTCTTCAAGGCCCACGTTTATTAAAGTGCCAGCTCTTCTGTTTTTCGAAGCAGTCTGACTCAGCCGCTTAGTCGTGGTAAATTCATCTCATCTCATTGTCAGAAACGGCTTAGTCCTGTACAGGGTCGCGGTGAGCCAGATCCAATCCCGGCAGACACAGTGCGCAATGCAGGGATATACCCACGATGGGGCGCCAGTCCATCACCGGGCACTGAGGGCAACTTAGTCTGCAAGCCAATTAACCTATGCAGCAGCACGTTTTTTGGACTGTGGGAGGAAACCGGAGTGCCTGGCAAAAACCCACGCAGACACGGGGAAAACATGTAAACTCCACACAGAAAGGCACCGAACCGTATTGTGTACGATATTATATTGCGTACTACTGTGTCCTTGAGTGCCCAGAAAGGCGCCTTTTAAATAAAATGTATTATTATTATTACTGTACTTTAGGAAATGTATGCCTCCATGTCAACACATCTGCTTTCACATCCTCACCATCGCCACAGTCACCTCACCAGATATGCACGAACCTGGCTTCCTCGTGATACGCGGTTCCGTAAGATCACGTTCCCTGGCGCGGAGATTTTCCAATTACCGACTCGTGTCCAGACTTAATGCCTTTGCACCACTCGGGGATAAACTGCATCAAGATCGATGAAACATCGTGGTCATGCGCCCTTGATGCCACCATCACCAAATCTCTCGGCCAACGCGTTACACCCTCCACCAGATACGCAGCACAGAAGGCAGAGACCTCCAATATCGTCCCTGACAGACCTTATGCTCATAGAGACCACATTTGCTTTCACAGTCTCGCATCGTCTTAGGTCTTTTCTTCCCCTTGATTGGTGGAAATATTAAGACCACTTCAACGTTGGTCTAAGCAATCGGCCCTCCTCCATCCTTACCAATCAAACCTATAGCACTTGTGCCGTGTTCTCTTCCCCACCTCCAAGTCTCTTACCCTATAATAATTACATTTCTCGAGCGCTTTTCACCCGAGGGTTACAAAGCGCTGCTGAAATTCTGCACACTTGTTCCACCCATCACAGCCGTTTTTGCCTAGTCCATGTCTGCAACACTCACCTTCCTCATGTTCTCTTCCAGATTATCTCGCTTTTCTTGCCATGAAGTTCCATCCATCCATCTCGGACAGCTGTAATCAAATGCCATCTCCTGCACAAGTGACACATTGAATGCAATACCCTTTTTTAATTTCAGATGTTGTGAAATATTCAATTCCCAGTAGCTCCATGAGAAATTGCTATTCCTCCACAGCAATTTAGACCCCCTCAACCTTGAAAATACCCCGAATGCGTTACATATCCGTGGTTTCTTCACAATTTCTGCCACCACCACAAAGATTCCGCACTTGCGATGCTCCGGAATTCCTTTACAATGATCCAGCAGCGCGCAAACGGTGGTTCCTGCTCAATAAAGATGCGCGACCATTGTACCCAGCATGTTACGCGCCAGCATTGTCTTCATACACCGCCTGCATTGATCACGCGGACTCCAACTCACGTTTAACACCACTTGTTGCGCTCAACTGACCACTGGTGATCCATGGAAATTGGTCCGCAGAACCGTTGCACGTCCGATGAGTTTTGCAAAGCTGTCATCCATTAAACGGAGGTGCGATCTCGGCACACGCAGCTTACGTGTATTGGAAGATGGAAGTTGTCGTGCAGAGGAGGGTGCCTGAAGTAGATCACGGATGTATGTAGGAGCAGCGCCACTGAGGCTGTTGTAGGTGAGGGTCTTGAATTCAATCTTGTATTTAACCGGTAGTCGGTGGAGAGACACCAGTACTGGGGGTGTTATCCTGAATGGGAGTGCGCCTGAGGACTCTAGCAGCCGCATTATACACACGTTGTAGACGACTGATAAGGTAGGCAGGGATGCCAAGGATGTATTGCATTGCAATAATCGATTTGTAAATAGATGAAGATGTGGATTACCTTCTCAGCATCAGAGGGTGACAGGATGTTGCGCAGTCTGTCACTGATGGAAATAGGCTACCTTTGTCACCTTGCTGATGTGTCTTGAAGCTGATTGAGGAATCAAGAGTCACTCCTTGACTCCGGACTGCCTTAGCAACTTTAAGTGTGTATAAGCTTCTCATCATCGGAAGGCGACAGGACGTTGGGCAGTCTATATTTTTGAGATGGAAATAGGCTATCTAGGTCACCGTATTGATGTCGCTCTCCAAGGTAAGAAATCAAGCATCACTCCGACTCGGAATTGCCTTAGCAACTTCGACTGTCTGGTCGTCAAGCACCAAATGGACAGGTTTAGCCTTGGACAATTGCTTCGAGGTTCAAAGTAAAACTTCTTGTTTTGTCTCCATTTACTTTTAATTAATTTGAATTAAGCCAGGCCGTTACAGCTAACAGTGACGACATGCAAAGATCAGACACATTCATTGATGGACTGCTTTGCGTGGATATAGATGTGGATGTTATTGGCATAGCAGTGGTAGCTCAGAGTCTGCACAGGATATGGCCAAGTTGTTTTATGTAGATGCTGAAGAGAAATGGGCCGAGGACTGAACCGTGAGGAACAATAGGCAAAACAAGATGGATCTCTGTCTCATCCTCTAAGGCTGACGAATGTCCTCCAGTCAGAGAGGTAGGATCTCAGCCTCTACAGGACACAGCCAGAGGCCCTTATGCCCTCCAGTCGCTCCGGTAAGGTAGGGTGGTCAATGGTATCAAAGGCTGCGCTCAGATCCAGGACAAGAATACTTGACAAGTCGTCATCAGCAACGACAAGTTTCAGTACTACGGTCGGATCGAAACCCACATTGGAAGGGATCGAGGTCATTGTTGAAGACATCTTTATGGAGTTGCATGGCTACTGCATGCTCAAGGACCTCAGAAAGGAATGGTAAATTGGAGATGGGTTGATTATTATCAGGGATGTTGCAAACGAGACCGGGATTTTTGAGCAGGGGGCAACTGCAACACATTTGAATGGTGGAGGAATGATACCGGGGCGAAGAGCGTTGAAATTAGTGATGAGGGTGGCAAGGGATTTGAAGTTTGTGTGGATAAGTTTGGATAGGAAGGGGTTCAAGGAGCAGTCTGTAGACCTAAATCTGGTAACTAATGAAGTTGCATCACATTCCATTCACTCGGAAAATTCCAAGAGTTTTGAGATCAGGGTAGGAGATGGAACAACTGCTGAAGCAGTGGATGGAGGTTGCTATTGGGTATAGATGCAGTGGGGTTTGGTTTTGCCTGTAAAATACTGAATCAACTGATCTCATCTCATCTCATTATCTGAAACCGCTTAATCCTATGTAGGGTCACGGTGAAGCCGGAGCCTATCCCGGAAACATAGGGCGTAAGGCAGGAATACACCCGACGACGGGACGCCGGTCCATCGCCGGGCATTGCGGGACAATTTTAGTCTGCGAGCCAATCAACCTATCCAGGAGCATGCTTTTGGACTGTGGGAGGAAACCGGAGTACTGCTTGGTCTTTATTAATGAAGAGAGGTGAGGATGAATGGCTGAGTGGATGAAGGAGCCTATGGATGGCCGAGAAGAGAATCTTGGGCTTGTCCCAGGCATCAGCGAGGATGTCGGAAAGGTGGTTAGTATGGATGCAGTCAAGTGGCTTCCGGCAGAAATTGAGCTGGTCCTTATAGATGATCGTAGATTGTGCGGTCAGATTTTCTCCAGGTGCGTTCGGCCCTGCGTGCATTCACCTTGAGCACCCGGAGTTCAACATTATACCAGGGGGATGGATTTCCACCTAAGACAGTTTGATTTGATTGGGGCTAAAACATCCAGCACGTGTGAGGCCGAGCATGATTAGTTTCAATTGTCGCATCAGAGGTAGACTGATCCGGGGCAGAGAGCGATGATCTATTGATTGCAGTGGTTAATAAATCTGGAGTGATGGAGTTAAGATTAAAAAATTGGATCTGGCGCTAAGTGATAGAAATGGGTGGCGGTACCTCAAGATCAAACCACACAGCGGAGTGGTTAGACAGATAAGGGTCAGTGAGGGACAAGTTTGGTTACAGGTATGTCCCTTGGGCAAACCAGGTCCAGATTATGGCCACATCTGTGAGTGGCAGATGTCACATATTGAATGAAGCCAAATGAGTTTAGAGTGGCCATAAGATCTCTTGCAAGGGAGCTCTTTGGAGAGTTAATATGTTGAAATCTTCAAGCATCAGAATCCTCCCAGAACTAGAGCACAGGTTAGAAAGCAGCTCAAACAGTACAATGACAAAGGTGGAGGCTCCAGGTGGGCAGTAGAGCAGCACCAACTTCACAGGTTGAGCCGACCTCCAATCCAGAGACATATGCTCGAATAAATGGAAGGTCGTTATAGAATCTGAACAATGACCTCCCGATTCTAAGCCACTGTAGGCATTGCGTGGAGAATAATGGAGACTTTCATCTTGGTTCGCGTGATAAAATGAAGCCCTTAACATCCACATTGCCAATTACTTCTCCAATAAAAGATTGTTCATTGAAAGGTAAATTTGGTAAGTGTGCCTGTATAAACAAGTTTGCAGGGATAAACAGACCACAGTATTACCCGTTTAAAACAAACTGAAAATGCATTGCATTTGGTTTTATGAAACATTTGAGCAAATTGTTGCGAATCAACTGTCCAAGCGAACACACCTCGCAGTGTCAAAGTCCCAATGAAATCAGAGGTGGGTGGCGTCGGTTCCTACGTAAGGTAAAGTTTGTCACCGAAAATACCCTGCCATATCGCAGTGTCGAAAAATTAAGCACAACGCACTTCGACAGTGAGCAGAAAACTGAGTGAGTTCCATCTGCTGCATTTTGAAGAAAACTACACCATCAACAAAAATATCCAATGGAGTTGAGACTTTTTTGGGTGCTTCATGTTAGCAAGCACCTTATAAAGCTCAGCACAGCACACAAGGGGTTGGGGTGACCAGCAAATTGCCCGATCGTCTTTGTCTCCCCCCACCGGCAATGTTTATGCAGTGCAACAGGTATTCATTTGAGGCTGGGTCAACCTTGAAAAGGCCCAGGACCAGTTCAGAAAATCACTATTGGTGTTGGTGGACGTGGCAAAATGGAGTACGGGTCGTTGGGTGAATAGCGTAGTGCACTCAGCGCTAACTTACCGCTCCCCATACCATTAATAACAAAAAACAAGACGGAGACCAATGTACCAACACATGGATACAGGTGTGCGCGCCGCCCGAGTAACAGTCAAGCGGGGAACCATTCAAAGATTGTTTTTTTTATAGACGTTATTATGGCCCTCATTTAAGGCCGAAAATCCCATCTTGTGTTTGCCAAAATTAACATTTAAATTCGCTGGTTAACGTTTCACAAAAATATTAAGAGCTGTCGCAAATCAACAGTGTTTGATGTTCTTGCTTCTCGTTACTTAATGAACGCTGTAAGGTGGACAATGCACATTTTCTACTACTGCCACTGGGAATATTTTCTCACACAGAAATTAAAGGATCACTCTACGGATTCCAGATTTACTGATGCTGCTGGAATCCAGGGTTTATGGATTGGTGGATGAGCCAATACATTCTGCGAAATAATAATACAATTTATAACACGCCATGCAAATTCCATGCCTGGTCATGGACGAGACAATGGTACGGAGGTGCAGCGAGAAAACTGCAGAGGGGGGCAGGAAAAGTCATTCAGGCAATGAATTGGTGGCGCCAGACACTTCTTCCTATATATTATGACGTTATCCTCCAAACAATGAATTAATTAGTGTTTTTCAGTTGTGGGAATAAATCCACGCAGAATAGGGGGAGAACACATAGGCTCCAAATAGAAAAGCGCCCGAGGTAGGTATTGAACTACCTCAGGCAGAACCTTCTTTGGGATAGATATAGATGTTACCACTGCACCACTCTGCCACCAAACAAATTTAAATGCTAAATAAACTGAATAAGTGGCATGATCCAACAATGTATAAGAGTCAAAAAGAGCACACGTCGCTTCCTGCTCAACTGAACCCCGAAGCATCGGTGCTCATCACCAGTTTACAAATCTGAAAAAAAAACAGTGGTGGAAATTCCATATGACTTGACAGGATTGAGTCGATCCACAGGATAACCACTGTCAACCTCTCAAGTCAAGCAAGTTCTACTTGCGACCTTTCCAATTATGCACCACCCAACTGCTGCATGCCGGATTCCATTGTGAATGTTAACGACGCCTTTAAAAATGCTGACCTCGTGAACAAGTCGCACAGTTACACCACACAGCCATTCCCCAACATCATTCGCAATGTGTGCATTTTATATAAAAGATATTAATTCCAATCATAAAGGCCCGTTTTACACGTACAAACTGAAATCATTAATAGTTTAAACCACAAGGATAAATCACACTTAAATTTTGTCTTTGGAGGGTTCAATTACGATTCTTATGTTGCTAACGAACGAGTGATTTGGGGTTTATGGTTCAGATCTGGCAGACCACCCTTTTTAATACTGCAGTGCATAATGACCATAACATATTATGTGCTGTCCGCTTCGTTCAGAGTGGATGGTACAGGTCCCCTCCCGTGATGTCACTGGAAATAGAGTAGTCCATTTTGTGCCAGCGTCCAAAATTACCATATTAAAAACTAATTTGGAAACAGCAATTGTTGCTCCCTTCGGTGAAAATCTGGTAGAACCCTCCTGAGACCCAGTGAGGATCTCCTGGGTAAACAAAAGTAACATTAATAATAAACATTTTCATGTAATTCACCACTCATTCCAATAACAAAAGTACAGCAAACCTAGACCAAAGCGCACAACACGGGGATATTATGGGGTAAGACAAAATCTCAGATTCCTACTACGTACACACAGGTAACATTTAAACCACAGTTTCCCAAACGCCAGTCCTCAACCCCCCCCCCCACTATGCAACATCTTTCTACATTTACCAGTTTAGTCCTTATTCAAATTAACGTGTTCAGCACTGCACGTGACTGATGATGGTGAAACATACCCCATGCGACGTGCTAAGCAATTAACAAGTTCATTTGAATGGGGCTGAGTAAATTGGTAAACGTGACAAGATGTAGTGTTGTGGTGGTGGGCCACAAGGAACTGAGTGTGGGAACCCGGATGTAAACTACCACACCAGGGCTAGGTCAACTGGAGCACAAATAGCACCTGCCTAGCGGCAGACATGGACTCAAAAGAACAATTTTCTGACATTCGGCACAAATTATGGTGACCATGCAATTGTGAATCACGTTTGGTTAGACCGCGTAAACAATCTGACCAATTGTGCTGTTAAGACCGCTCCATCAACCAACACGGCCAAATGTAGTAAAGTGACCACTGCCCTTCAACTCCTGGTGAGCTTAAACAATCATAATTGTCTTGTCGTTACCGCTCTTGTACCCTGCGTATGAGGGGGGGAGGGACAGGGAGGTCTGAGCGGTGCAACTTTTGTTATATGAGGACGGCGACATCTCTGATGAATGCTCCACCACCAAACCGAGAGATGACGTTTCACTGCAGAAGCTCACGGGATGAGGGCAGGAGCGACCAGACGCAGCGTGCGGTAACGACAGTTGGAATGCTCAAAATGAGTCGGTTGGAGAACGGATTAAATCTCTCAAACCATATCTTCAGGAATGCCGCGAGACTGCCTCAGAGCAGGTACAATCGACAAAAGGCACTACCACTAGAGTAAAATATACGCCTATCCATTATGATCCGAAATTGTAATACATATATACCCTATATTCATGTCATCATACAAACAGGTGTTATAAGCATCAAAAGGACAAAATAAGTTGAGCTGGATATGGCAGAAGTAAAAATTCCGAGAACAGTATTCTTGACTGTTCCAGCTGAAGTTAAGTGCACCGGTTATGACGCTCGTAAAGCCATTTGCGTAAAGATTTCAGCACAGATCTCCAGCGCCAGGCTGGCCCAAAGTGCAGGAAGCAGATGCCTCTTGCAACACCTCTGATAAGGCAATGGGAATGACTGCAAACTCAGTATCTCTCCAAAGCAGCACTCCTTTGCGCGATTCCAACATTACTCAACCACGATCACATGCAGCACCAAACACAGCACTCTACTGGCAGACTGATGCTTACTTGCAGGCCAAGTGTGACACAGGGACATCTGCCACCGGGGGTGTCCTCTTTCAAATAAAATGCAAGTGGTAAATCGCGTGTAAAGCGCTCCGAGATACCACAGGGTACAGAAGGGCGGCTTGACCGACTGCACATGAACATCAACAGGTGATGCGTTTATGCCTCTCGCGACTGCCCTCCATGTGCCACGTGTTTTCCTGCAAGCCACAAATCCACGGCTCGCCACCCGGCCAGGTGAGCAGAGGCACGTCTGTCTCTCTACATATAGAAATGTTTTAAAAAGATTTTACCCATCCCTTACACATCACAAGGTTTTCTCAGAGGGATAATAGTTCGGCATCACTAGTTCAACACAAGCAAATCTCTGGAGCGGTTTTAACATTCGGTGTCTCAATAGCAGTCAGGCTTGTTTGAACTAATGTCTCTGAAATGCCGATTGCGTATGGGCACGGACCATATTTATCCCCTGCGGGTCTCAGCTTGATGCAAAACTTGATAAATTCAATAAGCAAAATAGACATTTGTGTTATGGAAAATTGGCGACCAGAACGATGCCCCTGGTTGTTTAGCATGATGCATGGCCCGTCGCCTAGCCTCCCAAATCGCTTCCTGTATTCCTAAGCGCCCAACGCAGGGAGCGTTTTGGGAAAAAAGGCGAGCGCAACCCATCCATGCAGGCGACGTAGCCGTATCACTCCAGGCAGGATGTGCGATTGCTCCTTTGCGCACACTGGAGCATTTTCGAGCATTTGGGAGTGAGAGCTGAGTGGTTACTCATGGTTAAAACAGTACCAGAGGGGCGAGAGTAAACTTTAAGTGATGCAGGGCGCTCTGCTCGTGTCGACTCAATGCGGGGGCGGCGGTTGTGCCAGAATGCTGGTTTCGTCAAACGTGCCAGAGAGATTCCGTCAGGTGCAGGGTTGATAACCTGGTCACACGATTGATGAAAACTGCGACCATGGGATGGCGGCCGGCAGGGTTGGTGAGAACGTACCGCAATTTAAAAACAATTATTTTGGCTGAAGCCAATTTGTGCGCGCGACGCAGTCACGTCACGCAATGACGGCTCGCACGTCAAATCAAAACATCCGGTGAGGATAAAATCGCATTGCTCGTGCACATCGTACAAAAACGTGAAAATCTACGTCACTAGCTTTTTTCTGCTCCCGTACGAAAACAAAACGGGGGTGGGGAGGATTATAAAGTGTCTGTAGTTGTCGAGGCCTCATTCCTTTCGCAGTGTGAAAAGTACGCTCTCCAGATTGTGGGCCCCAGCATCCGAAGCGAGCAATTCGTACCGACGGCAGCGGTCAAAGGGGAAGTGCTGCTTCGATGGCGCCGGTGCTCAGAGCAGCGCGCAGCGGAAAAAACTGCTCTTCTTCGAGTACGACGCGTTGGAGAGCTGCACTGAGTTGCTCTCCGCCATAGCGCTCCCTTCCTATGAAAAGGAAACGAAAGAATGCGATGTCGACGGTGAAGCCTGGTGGTGACCGGTCGTGCCTCCCGGCGACTCGAGGTTCTGCCTCCGCTTAGGCCTGCGTGTGGACAGCCAACGTGCGTGCAACTGAGTGTGGATGAGCATGTGGAGTTTGTAAATTCTCCCCCCCTTCTGCAGTGCGTGTGCGCGTGAGTATACGATTATCTTAAACGGAAATGGGCCTACCCTAGGTCGACTCAGCTAAAAACCTGGTGCACTGTGTAAATAGCGCCACCAATAATAATAATGAAAGGTAGACGATCGCTAATGGTCATCTTATCACTTAGTTGCTTTAAGACAAAACAACACTTACCATCTTTTTGTCCATTTTAGCCTTAATTTCTCTGGCCAGCGTGAAGAATGCCTTGTGGAGCAACAAAACATGGAGATGAATATGTATTAAATGACCAAGAGAAACGCATTCAAGCAGCATGTATTCAATCACCACGACCGAGAGGCATTTGTAAATCCAACTTGTAATACAACATGTCGTTATACACATGCAGGTGATAGTGCCACTTATTATAATGACTGCCACATTTCCAACTCCGGGGTGATGTTTAGGCAGTGATATGGTCACACAGTTATTCTGAGCAGGTGGGCTAGACAAGTCTTAGCACACTACATTATATGCCATGTGATGATCATGTGATGCACACACAGGACACATGGTCGGGAGTCATGTCAACGTAAGAGCGGTGGAGTGTTTGCCGTTTGTTGCAAAAGTTCTAATACGGCAGGCCACGCTGGTTAATTACTGTACGCATACTTACCATAAAATACTGTGCATATTGACCATAAAATACTAGCATTTCGAAATCAGAAAGACACTGCCGGCATCATGGTTCAAGCTTTCCACACAAAAAAATATCGTAGGGCAGGTGCTAAGTCACCTCATATCAAGTCATGGAGACAGCTTGCCCCTGGGGGTGCCCATCTCATGGTTTGCTAATTTGAGGAGCAACGCTGGTTGCTGTTGCATTTAATGTGCTCCGAGACGCCCCGGCGCGTAAATGTGGGCGGCACCACCGATCGCACGCATCTCGTTCCCATGCTGCCCGGCCGAACGCGACCGAATCCGCATGGGCGCGGCACCACCCTGCGTACCTCCTCCACGTTGATGCTTGCCTTTGCGCTCGTCTCCATGAACAGGAGGTTGTATTCCATCGCCAGCTGCGGAGCAGAGGTTCGGGAACACGGATCAAACCTCCTGTCTCCTGCCGCAACATCGAAATTCCGACGGCCAAGTTTGCTACGCGGATGAAGACACGGCACAGGCGTCGGTCACAGGGACACCAACGGCAATGGAGAATCGCAGCAGAGCACGCGAACCCACAGTGAGCAGTGAGGGCAGCCAGCGAGCATCACGCGGTGAATAAATGGCAGAGGATGTGGAACACTCGCGAAGAGTAATGGAGCAATAAGCTGAGCGGACAGTGATCCCAATTGAGTGATCTGCAGGTGGTATTTCAGCACTGTAGATGTTTATCCAATACCAGCTCCATTCGATTTTTTTAAACTAGCAGAGGAAATCAGAGGACCCGGAGGAAACTCATACAAAACATGGAGAGAAAATACAAAAACTCCATAGAGATAGGAAGAGACAACAGAGATGAGGGTCGAATCGCGGCGGGGAGGGGGGCGTACGGACACCGCCACCGCGTACCTTCTCCCCACGCTCCTTGATCACCTGCCGCCGCTCGTTAATGTCGCACTTATTGCCCAGAACCATCTTCTGGACGTCAGCTGAGGCATGCT
>JAZEWT010000016.1:9273311-9289734 GCA_036362905.1 Mordacia mordax
GGGAGGCCGTCGGCGAGCTATGAGCCCGGAGGTGAGGATGCAGGCGGGATCTCTACCGACTCCCTGGTGACCTTCGCGGCTGCACCTCGCTTGCCGCGGAGGCGAGAGCCTCGACCCAGGAGCCGGACTCTGAGCATGCCGCGGCTAGTGAAGGAGGAGCGTGAGGTGCCTAGCCCAGGGACACGACAGGCGCGCCACAGACTCATTTTTTGTGTGGTTTGGCTCAGCGCACACAGCATGCGGACTGGACTCCACATTGCGCACAAACACACAGCAAACCACGGAGTGGGTTTGACACATCACAGAACAAGACGGGGACTAGAATCGCAAGCCCTGGCCGCATCTCCGAGCCCCTCGCCACACATGCACACTGCTAGCCACCCGGTCAAACATCCCCCTTATAGCCTCAACAGACTGTAGGGTCAAGAAGTGCCGCTAGCGAGCACCGATGAAGGTCGACACAGCACACGAAGGATGGGCGACCAACACCATGCCTGGCCGCCTTTGTCTCCCTAGTGGCAATATTTTCACATTGCACGAGGTACTCTTTTGAGGCTGAGTCAGCCTAAGGGAGGCCCAGGACTGGTCCAGAAAAGCGTCGCTGGTGTTGGCCGTGAGCGGGATTTGAACTCGGGACGCAGGGTTTATAGCCCAACGCGCTGGGTCACCCGGTCAGACCGACTAACATTGACACAGTAATACTACCGTGTATTGCTAGTCAGTGCCATTGACACACGCGCATCTCATTGCGAAAGAATACGCTCGCTTCATTGGCCCCACAGCATTGTCACATGAGTACGTCGTGCGCGGATTTGCTGCTGGAGGAGGAAGCCGGGGGTCGAGGGGTCTGGCCTGGAGTCGTCACAGCGACCCTGCGCCCCGGCTGCAATTCGCTGGAGCGAGCGGAGTCGCGGACGCACGGGGCCAGACGCCGTTCCAGGGACAGAGACAGTCTTAGCTAAAGAACTAGGGTTATCGAGATAGGGACAGTCTCAGCTAAAGAACCAGGGTTATAGAGTCAGAGACAGTCTCAGCTTGAGAACCAGGGCTATGGAGACAGGGACAGTCTCAGCTAAAGAACGAAGGCTATAGTCTCAGCTATAGAGCCAGGCCTACAAGAAGTGATATAGGCTGTACGAGTATGTGGACCAGTGTTTAGTACTGTCGACACTAGATTTTAGTACAGTACTAAGGCTGGGCGCCTGGTTCGACCAGTGCATGTCCTATTGTAACTGGCGCCATGTCCCTTCTGCTCGTGGCCGCGCTCGTCTCGCTCGCCGCGGCGCTCTTCTCCGCGCTCTGGCGCCGCCGCCACCATCGGGGGTCCGGGGTCAGCGCGGGGGCGCTGCCCCCCGGCCCGCGGCCGTGGCCCCTCCTGGGAGGCCTCCCTACAGTGTGGTGGGAGAACCGCAAAGGTGCGGGGGGGACTTTCAATATCCCTCACCCCCCGACTACCTCTGTGACGTTTGTCGCGATATCCATGTACCCACTACTTTGTAATGTTAAGGATTTTATTTGGTGGTGGCGTGAGGCAGTTCCCCGTTGCCATGGCACCGGGAGGACTTCACCCCACTTACTGTGTTTACGCGGTGCCCCGTTGCAATGGCAGCGGGAGGCCTGCTGCATGTTGCTCTGGAGAGGCTGGCGCGCCGTCATGGCGACGTGATGAGCATCGCTACGGTAGCGGGGAAAGCTCCCGTCGTGGTGCTGAGCGGCGCCGCCGCGGTGAGGGAGGCGCTGGGCCAACATCCCGAGGCCCTCGCCAGCCGTCCGGACCTCCCCTTCATACGTCTCGTCACCCGGCGCAAGGGTGAGAAGGACTACACGACCCTCATGGGGATCCCCAAATAGCAGCTGTCCCTGTACAGCGCAATGCCTAGATAGTATAACCATAGCACTGGCTTGTGGATGGGTATAGAATCGCGCCAACACCCAGAGCCTCGAGAGAAAACCCACAAAATCGTACAGAGACTCACAGAATCGTGCGGACCAATAGATTCGGGCAGAGAATCACAGCCTCGTACAGAGATGCACAGACTGAGTCTGTAAATCTCTGTACGATGCTGTGTAAAGTTTGATTAGCTTGAGACCCCATGCTGTAAACATGTAAACAGCTTCTTTTCCTAATCTTTCATCTGTCCCTCTCACCTCATCAGTGTGACACGAATAAGTGACTTGACCCTGAAGGTCCGCCATTTATGTTCGGTTATAAGGCCATACGGTGTTATTATGGAACGTGTTACTTTTGTTACGAGTAGTGAGTGGCTGAGCATGTATGTAATTTAGTGAGTGAGCTAGTGCGTAAGCGTTTAAGTGAGTGAGCGAATGAATGGGTTTGTGAGCGAACGAGTGACTGAGCCATCAGGTGTGAGCAAGAAATTATATTAGTGTTTACGCGATTGTATAAGCCAGTGTGTGTGATTACCTGTGTTCTATGAATGAGGGGTATTACCCGAAACGTCGCCAATTATTAAAGAGACGGAATCTGTAAATTAAGAGATAGGGCCTTTAAGTTAGTGTAGACTGTACTTTGCTGCCACCGTTGTGAATGTGCAGGACGATGGCCGCATTTCAGATGCCAGAATGAGGCTGCCGACAGTCAGGGACTGGGTCTGATTCTCGGTATGAAGAGCAGCAGGAGGTTCTGAGCTGCGGTGATGCTGCGGAGGAGAGTTCTGACATGTGTTGTGGTGCAGGGGGACGGCAGCGAGGAGAGATGGCGGTAGATGATTGAGAGTAAATGTGGTGGCACAGGCAGCAGGTGATCCTGTAGCCGACCCTGCCGATGATTGTGAAGCCAGTAGAGGGAGTGGAGAGAGGTAAGGTAAACTCGCCTCTATAAAGGCAGCGTTGTCAGGCAAGTGATTGTTATTTGATGTCACGCTGTCCCTGAATCACCCCACACTGCAGGCATCGTGTTTGCTCCTATGGGTACCACGTGGCGGCGCCACCGCCGCTTCGCTCATGCGGCTCTGCGCCGATTCGGGGGAGGACTCAAAACTAGAGCCGGACTCGCAACTGCTGCCTCAACCACAACCGGACCCAGATCCACCCCCTGGCCTACACAGCTGGAGGAGCGTGTGGAGCAGGAGGTGTCGTGTCTGCTCCGCGCTCTAGCGTCACGCTCGGGGGAGGCAGCCACCCCCTTCTCTCCGGCGCCACTCGTCCACGGTGCCATCGCCAACATCATCTGCGGCCTCTGCTTCTCGCGCCGCTACCACGATGACGGAACTGGCGGGGACGACGATGACGTGGACCGCGCCGCTTTCCGTCGTGCCCTACGTCTGATGGTGCGCGGTATGGAGTTGGCGTCCAACAGTGCGGCTATACTGATCAACATTGTGCCAGTGTTCCGTTTCCTGCCCTGCGGCCCATTCCGAGAGCTCTTCTCCACCGTGGACGAAGTGTCCTGCTTCCTCAAGGTGCGGAGAGTGTTGCCGAGTCCGCTTAGTCTTGTTAGGAGGATCATGTCTTTGCTGCTGTGTGGTCTAGCTTAGGAGCACTAAAGCACCAACTCACCCAAGCACCCATGCACTCACCAACCCACCCACGCACGCACCCACGTGTCCACCCACACACTCCCTCACCTGCCCAGACACTTGGTTACTCACCTCCGCCACTGAATCCACCCCCCACGATCACTCTGAACCCTTGCCTCTCCAAGGGAATAATCCGTGAGCATGAGGAGACCCTGGATGCCACGAATCCCCGCGACTTCATTGATGCCTTCCTCATCGAGTCCGGCGAAGGCCACGATGACGACGACGGCGATGAGGAGGGCAGGGGTGCTCTGGGGGGTGCCTTGGGGGGGGGCTGGGGAGAGCTGGACAGGGATGACCTCTTCTACATTGTCGCCGACCTCTTCATTGCCGGGACTGACACGACAGCCAACACCCTGCTGTGGTGCCTCCTTTTCATGTGCATCTACCCGGGTATGCAGGGTAAGCGGGTAGGTGGATGGATAAATGAATCGGTGAGTGGGTGGCTGTACAAGTGGGTGATCAGGTGGGTCAGTGAGTGGGTGACTGGATGAATATGCGGGTGACCGAGTCGGTGACCGTATGGGTGGGTGAATGGAAAAAATTTAGTGAATGATTTAGTAAATGAGTCGGCCAGAGAGGATCAGTGAATAGGTGGTTGACTTAGCTGGTGGCTGAGCTATTGAGTGGTGGAGCGTCTATGTGTCTCAGCTCGCGTGCAGGCCGAGCTAGACACAGTCATTGGCCGTGGGCATCGTGCATCTCTGAACGATCGCACGCGCCTCCCACTCACGGTCGCTACCATCATGGAGGTGCAGCGGCTGAGCTCCGTGGTGCCGCTTGCCATCCCTCACTCAGCCACCCGCACCGTGCGTACGTACAAACGCGTGTACACAAGAGTCTGTGTGTACGTTGTGTTTAGGTGTCTGCCAAAATAGGCAGTAGTGGAGCTGTGGTGAGTGCTGCACTGCATTACAAACCCAGCAAAGACCCCATTTAGATTCCCACTCAATAAAAATATTAGTAGGGAATTTGTGAACCGGTCCTGGACCTCACCTAGGTCGAGTTTTAATTAAATAAGCACCTTGTACGGTGTGTGTAAAACATCAGCAGCTTGCCCACAAATGCAGTGTGCATATTGTCTGGCCATCTGCTCGTGTGCCATGCCGGCCTTCATAAGTGCCACTCGCTAACCACACTTTCCCCAACAAAGGCTAAACAGGGGGCCTTTGTGTATGCGCAGAGCTGTACGGGTTCACCGTGCCCCAGGGCGCTATGGTGCTGTTGAACCTGTGGTCGTGCCACATAGACCCTGGGGCCTGGACTCGGCCGCTCCTCTTCGACCCTGAGAGATTCCTCGACTCCCAAGGGCTCCCGTGCAACAGAGATGCCTTCATGCCTTTCGGCATCGGTGGGTGCACATAGCGGGAACAAGGCGCTGGGCAGTGTGGGTGATCCTCGGTATGGTGTACCTAGCCTGGCACGGGCAGTGGGAGTGAAGTTTAACCGTGTTTACAAATGTGAGAGCTCGTGGAGAGATCTATACCGGCCGTTTTCCTCTGCTCTCCACGTGTCCTCGTGTGCAGGTCGCCGCTCCTGTCTAGGAGAATCCCTCGCTCGTGCCGAACTCTTCCTCTTCTTCTCCGCACTCATGCATGAGTTCACGTTCTCTAGTTCCACTCTCCATAGCACAAACTCCGCCTCCCAAAGCGCCGCCCTCCAAGGCAACTTCGGCTTGACCTACGCTCCTCCAGATTTCACCCTTACTGTTGTTGCCCGGGCGACTGTCACATGACCGCGAAGAGCCGACGCTCCAACGTGGCTTCATTTTGTAATTTTGTAATTATCGCCGATGACCGCTGTCAGACTGGGGTTCGATCCCGGGTGACATGATCTCAGGGTGCAGCCACAAGGATTTGTTACAGATTTAAAGGAGTCATTATCGCTCGCTGCTTATTCGAGTACTGTCGCGTTAATAACAAACACTGAAATCGTTCAAATTTGTAGCACTGTGCTCAGTTGTTGTTCTCAGAGAAAGATTCAGAGATTGACTTGAGTATTTAAGAGAATGCATTGGAGGTCGCATGTGGAATCCTAAGACAAGTGAGAAAGGCAGTCAGAACTGTTACTACCAAGAATTGCCCGAGCAATGTGATCTAAATTTGGGATGTTTGGCCAAATACAAAAAAACTCATTTGGCTGAAAACTACTTGGTATAAAAAATCCAATGTGGCAAGACCCTCTTGAAAAAGTAGCTCACTCTTCCTCCACCATGTGCATTAGAGGGCCACCAGTCATTCTGCAAGTGCCTGCCTGCAATGTCCATTACGGGAAGGAGACAAAGGCAGTCGTCACACGGGTGTGGCAACGCCACATCACAAAGACTGCAGCCTGCGGCCTTTTAATAACTCAACTTTATTTCAGATGTTTGCAACAATAAATGTAGAATATCAGAATGAGAGTACAAATAATATCAATAATCACAACTTGTAACACGAACGGCATGGCGGCGCAGTGAGTAGTGCTGTCGCCTCACAGCAAGAAGGTCCTGGGTTTGGTTCCCGGCTCAGGTGCCTTTGTGTATGGAGTTTGCGTGCTCGCTCCCCGTGTCTGCGTGGGTTTTCATCGGATGCTCCAGTTTCCTCCCACCGCCCAGGCACGCTGCTGCCGAGGTTAATTGGCCTACTGAGGAAATTGCTCCCAGTGCCCTGCGATGTACTGGTGTCACATCCTGGGTAGAGTACTACCTTACGCCCTTTACCGAGATAGGCTCTGGCTCCTACAACCCTGTGCAGGATTAAGCGGGTATTGATAATAATATTTGCACTTCTAGAGCACTTTTCACTCGAAGGTCACAAAGCGCTGCACAGAGCTGTGGAGAGAGCGGCATGTCAACAACATCAGAGTAGAACAATTAGAAAGTAAAATTGTGACTATAAAATAGTGAATGAAGCAAAATAACATATAAAATTGTATAATATTAATTGTACTTTATGAAATGTATATAGTAGTGCTTTTCACCCAGACGCCCCATGGCGCAATCCGCTGACACCGCTGCCACCGCATAGTGTTTGCTGCCGCCGCCGCCACTGCGACTCATCCCAACAGGTTTTTCCGCAGCCAAAACGGGCCCACAGTGGCCACGGGTGCGGCCGCATCACCAACTATGGCCCAGGATTCGGCCAGCTGTTAAGTGCCGTGACAATAACGCCTGCCGGTCAGAAAAGGTCCAACAAGCTGCTGGCAGGAAGAAGGGCAGCAGCGGAGCTTTAGTTCTTCCACCGCTTTTTTCTATTACCGCTGTTTCAGCTGCTGCCATTGCTGTGGTTGCTGAGGTAGCTAATTCGGTGCTTCCTGTGGAGCCAGCAGGGGTGAAAAAGCCAAACACAGTGGAGGACAAAGGCTGCAGTAGAGGCCGCCCTTGCCACACATCCCCTATAGCGGAGAACCGATTAGCAGTGGAGAATGCCAGGGTGGCGGAGATCATAGCAGCGGTGGCTAAAAGCAGAATGATGACGGTGGTGTGTAGGCTAGTGGACCCCAATCATTCTGGTCCCGCAGACCAATGTTAACCTCCAACGTGTATTCGTAGACCACCCGTGGGGAACCACTGGGATATATTCACTATCAAAAAGGACCTTCCACTTAGCTGGTGCCACCGCATTTGATCTAATCGAGGATTGAACACATTCTACATCGTGCAAGCCTGAATCTACTCTGGGAAACCATCCTCAACACGACATCAACTCGACCTCATTGGTAGAGATTAATAATGTACGGGAGAGCAAAACGAATGACTAAATGCACAAAGACAACAAAAGGAATATCAACTGTCACGTCTGCAATGAGTCCTTTGTTAAGGAGTAGTAGCAGAGAACAGTGTTTTATATAATTGTTATTATTGAGTATTATTTAGCAGAAGTCCTTATCCAGGGCGACTTACATCGCATGCACCAATACATATTAACTAAACAAATGAACAGAAAGAAAATACCGGTAGCCCAACAGATGTCAGATATGTAAATAATGGTTGAAGAAATGTTACTTGATCATTTTTTGGAATGATGCGAGTGATTCTGTGGTCCTGATTTCTATTGGGATGTCATTCCACCATGATGGGGTCAGTGTAGTGAAGTAGCAAACCTTGGAACCCGGAGAGCGGAAGTGTGGTGCGACCAATCGACCAGAACTTGCTGAGTGGAGAGAGCAAGAAGGGGTATAGCGAGAGATAGTAGTGCAGGGGTAAGAGGGAGCAGATAGATGGAGACAGCGATGGTATTATGACTGTCTATTTAAGGAAAACTGTTTTCACGAATCTTGGGCACAGGTAGAGCCATTATTTCAGGTGAGATTAAAACCAGTTCAAACTGGGGGACGCCACAGAAAAACAGCTATAAAATATAGGCAGCTGAGCTCGAGTATTTTCTCTTATCAGCAGCCACAACACCAACCGACACTCGGAGAACTCCATGAGTGAGGGTTGCATCTAGCTGAGCTTGTGTGGCTGAGCAAGCAAGTGACCAAGGTCGAGACAGGCCACCATCCTGGGGATGCAACCATAATGCTGAACACCTGCGGGACCACCACGTATGCAGTTCGAGGAGATCTCGAACTGCATATGTGAAGGGTGGATGTAAAAGAAGAGCTGGGGTTCAGCATGGCACAACAGCAGTGCCCTACTGCAAAGTTAGGTTCGTAGCGGTGTTCCAGTAGTGAAGCCGTGATCGTGATCGCCTATAAATCATCACGCTTGCAGAGTAGCCTTCACCTACATAGTATGAGATAAGGTGTGCCATCAAGAGATTAACGCACTAACCTGAATGAAGAGTATGTGACGTCAGAACGTTAACACACTAAAGCAGTGATTCTTAACCTTGTTGGAGGTACTGAACCCCACCAGTTTCATATGCGCGTTCACCGAACCCTTCTTTATTGGAAAAATAAAATGTGATCACCTGCAGCCAGTGATGGCCAAGCGGGGCGTGTCATCACGAATCATATGAGTGAGGTGTGTGTCTTGACCTCCACCGAACCCCTGAGACTGACTCACCGAACCCCTGGGGTTCGATCGAACCCAGGTTAAGAACCACTGCACTAAAGTGATAAGGGAAGTGTGGGTTTGTGTATATGTACCACGGTGGGTAGAGATTGTAAGTGTATGGAGTTTTAGACTTCATACACTTACGGTTGGCTAATGTTTTTTAAGGGCGGCGCGGTGGCCCAGTGGTTAGCGCTGACGCCTCACAGCAAGAAGGTCCCGGGTTCGAATCTCTCGGCTCGGGTGCCTTTCTGTGTGGAGTTTGCATGCTCTCCCCGTGTCCGCGTGGGTTTTCGCCGGGTACTCCGGTTTCCTCCCACAGTCCAAAAGCATGCTCCTGGATAGGTTGATTGGCTCGCAGACTAAAATTGTCCCGCAATGCCCGGCGGTGGACTGGCGTCCCGTCGTCGGGTGTATTCCTGCCTTACGCTCTGTGATTCCGGGATAGGCTCCGGCTCACCGTGACCCTATATAGGATTAAACGGTTTCGGATAATGAGATGAGTGTTTTTTAAACCACACTGAAGCTGTTAAACTGGACTGGCGGTTCTTTCCTGTGGCTATAAACGCTATTCCATCACAACCGATGTGAAGTAGCTCTGGTGGAGGAAGAACCTGGTGATTCAGCTCTGAGGGATCCACCTCAGCATACATCGCATGGTAACATCAACTAACCAAACATAAGCAGGAGACAGAACACGATGTCTCAACCCGTGGTTATCATCCATCCATACATTTTCATACCGCTTATCCAGGTCCAGGTCAGAGACGCAACAGGCTGAGCAATGCAGCCTGGATGTCCTTTTCCCGAGCAACTTCCTCCAGTCCTTGCTGGGGATGCCAAGGTGTTCCCAGGCCAGCTGAGAGATTTAATCCCTCCAACGCCTGAGTCTGCCTCAGGGTCTCCTCCCAGTTGGCCGCATCCAGTATACTCCAGAGGGAGGCACCTAGGAGGCATCCCTTATCAGATGCCCTAGCCACCTCAACTGGCTCCTCTCAATCATAAGCATCAATACAATCTATTTGATCAAAAAGCTTTAACTGCGCCCTCACACCTCAGATGGTACCCATAGGAGAGACATTCATGGGAGTGGAGTGCGCAACGTTAAACAGAAAACTCTGACATGAACGGGGAACAGATCCGTCAAGACGTGTGCAATATTATGCGAAAATCCAAGCCACCGAAAACTAACCGTACCTTGAAAGAATGGATGTTCAACAAACTCAACAAAAAAACACCCTGCAAGCAGGTGGAATGCTACAGATATTCAACTCGCTGTAATGAGAAAACCAGGAAAAAGTGAGGAAAATTAGAATCTTGAAACCCATGACTTCCTGGCGTGTCAAAAGTACTACTGAAAGAATCAGCAGCTTGCTCAGAAAAAACAACGTTGAAACCAACTTCACAGCCCATCAGAAGACAACACGCAAACAAATTACGTGAAGACCGACTGCCATTATAAACAGGTGTCTATCGTATCCCATGCACACATTGTGATGATGCTTACATCAACCAGATGAGCAGAACAATCACCACAACAACGAAAACACACAATGTTCCAGTACGTTGGTTACACATGGAGTAATCAGTACCAGCGTCTCACACCATGAATAAACACCATAATGAATTTCGACAAGTTGTGTGCATGGATCGCAATTCACCAAAAAGACCCAAGGTTAGGGCGTCAATTCACAAGACTGTGACAAAAATCAATCGCAAGCAAACAGGAGGTCTTAAACTCAGATACTTGGAAACCAGATTTACAATTAATCCCAGTAGGAAAGAGCAATAATTAACATGGAAGACATAAAGGACATAGTGATGTAGGAATGCAGGACACATCAAAAGTCCCAAATACTTTGGAATACACGAAGATTATTTTACCAACAACCCAAATGAAACAGTGGGGTCCTTAGCATTTTTAAATGTACGACTATTTTAACATCACAAAGAAACACCTGTACTACAGATGTAAAAACATAAATTTCAAATTTTCAGCTAAAGCATTTAGTAGCATGATGATGCCTGGGAGGCAAAACGTCACAAAGGAGTGAGGAGGAATGCTCGACACGGCTATCTCGAAAGAGTAGCTTTTAGGAACAATTATCATCTTCCTCTTCATCCTCTTCAGCAGCCCACACTGTCCACTCTTCCTCCTCACTGGATGAACAGGAAGCGGCTTCCTCACCCGATGTGTCTGGAGACTCCTCCATCTTCATGCTATTTGGATCGATTTCAGCATCTGTTCTTGGAGTCGAACCATCATCCACGTCTTCCACCTTTACCCCTGGCCACATTTTAAAGCTGGGGCCACCTTCTGCACGTCCCCGCTTATTGACCAACAGCGCTAATGGAAGACCGGCACCTCCTTGTTCTGCCTTGTCCCTCGTCTGGGGCTCTAAGCCATGCTCTCCTGGCCGCTCTTGACCGCTGGCTTTCTCTTCTGGCTTCACGAGGGACAAATCCTTCACGGGACCTTCCTCTTGGCTTCCAAATTTCACCTTACCCTCCCTGTGGATCTTTTGATGTTTGCTCGGCATTCCCAACCGTGCAAATTCCTTTCCACGCTCGCCTGCGTGCGTCTCCTCGTGCCGCTGCAGAGCCCCGCGCCGCTCGTAGCCCTTCCCGCACACGGCGCACTGCAGTGGCTTCTCGCTCGCGTGCGTTTTCTCGTGCCGCTGAAGAGCCCCCGAATGCTCGAAGCCCTTCCAGCACACGGCGCACTGGAATGGCATGTCCCCAGCGTGCGTCTCCTGGTGCTTCTTCAGGACCCCTGACCAAGCGAACGTCTTTCCGCACACGCCGCACCGGTAGGGCTTTTCGCCGGTGTGCGTCCGTTGGTGGCTGTTGAGGTGTGACGACCACGCAAATGTTTTTCCGCACACGTCGCACTCGTACGCCCTTTCGCCCGTGTGCGTCTTCTGGTGGCTGCGAAGACTGCTCGACGCCGAGAACGAGCTCCCGCAAACCCTGCACCGGTAGGGCCTCTCGCCCGTGTGCGTCCGCTGATGGTTCTGAAAAACCCCGGGCCACGCGAACGTCTCGCCGCATACGGTGCAGCGGAATGGCCGCTCGCCCGTGTGCGTCCGCTGGTGGCGCCGCAAGTCTTTGGAGGTCGCGAATGCCTTCTCGCACAGCCCACACTTGAACGGCCGGGTGCCTGCGTGCGTCAGCTGGTGGCTGTGGAGGTGTGACGACCACGTGAACGCCTTGCCGCACACGGTGCACAGGAAGCGCTTCTCGCCTGTGTGCACCCTGTGGTGGGCGTGCAGGCCGCCAGCCAGCGTGAAGCGCTTGCCGCACACCGCGCACTGGAAGGGCCTCTCTGTCGAGTGTGTGCTTAGGTGGTTCTTCAGGCTGTCACTCCTGTCAGTGGCATACGGACACTGGTCGCACTGGTGCTTTTTGGTGACGGGCTGCGGCAAGATGAGCTGCGGTGAGGCGGCCCGCGGGGAGACGGGCTGTGGCGAGATGGGACGCGGTGAGACGGACTGCGGGGAGATGGGACGCGGCGAGACGGACTCCGGCGATACGGACTCCGGGGAGACGGACTCCGGTGAGACGGACTCCGGTGAGACGGACTCCGGTGAGACGGACTCCGGGGAGTCGGGCGCCTCCTCCATGGTAACCCTGCGTGGATCGTTGGCAGCTACGGAGACGAGGTCGGCAATATTGGCAGGCGGTCAGACATGGTTGTCATGATCAATACAAGGGCGCACGGTTACACATGTCACATACACATACACGTCACACGCACAGATTGCACACACACACATCCCCTGTGTGTGTGTAGTCTGCCTGCTAGGATAACTCTGGTTTAGAGCAGCTATGGGTCTCTGTGTAAGTCCATGGAGCAGGCCAATTAACAGCGTATAATTTGACTGTGGGAGGAAACCAGAGTACCCGACGAAAATCCACGACGTGGCGACATGGGTAGAATACACAAACGTCACACAGAAAGTCACCCAAGCTGAGCACAGAACCTGGCACCTTCTTGCTGTGGGTCAGCAGCGCTACTCACTGTGGCACCGTGCTGCCCCTAAAAAGTTAAATGGTTGACAAAATAAAAAAATCCCAGCGAAACAGACCATACATTTATAAACACAAATAACGTTGCGAAAGTGCTCTGAGCCCTTAGAGGCGAAGCGCTGTTTAGCAATTATCATCTTCAACTGAGCCCTTTTTTCGCCAAGGGTCCCGGCGACAGCGACGTAACAGCGGAATTATAAAGTTGTGGTGTCAAGCCGCACGCCGTGCCATGACAGGAGCATCGTGACTCACGTTCGTGCCGGAGCAAGCGGGCAGGGTTAGGGTCACCGAGCTGTGGTGAGTGGACGGGGGCGCCCGGGGTGACAAAGGGTCAGGCGAGGTGAGAAGGGGATTTTCCCCCCTTCCTGTCCAGGGATTCTCACACCCTCCTACGAGTTCTTAAACATCACGCAGGCTGTCTAAGTAATCGCCAAGTGCGTCTGATTAGTCGTAAATAAGGAGTCGCCAGGTGCGTCTGGTGAAGTCGTAAAGAGGGAGACGCAGGTGCACCGAGTTATTTGCGGGCAGCTTGCGCGGGCTGGAGGCCGGATGTCTGAGACAGCGGCTAAAGAGAATCCAGGTACAGTTGATTAGTGGCAAACAGGTTGTTACGTGACGCACGCACGAAGCTGGGGAGAATATAAATGGGCGTTCAGAGGGCGAGCGGTGGTGGCGCTGTGTTTGTTGCAGCGGAACTCATGTTGTGGCTGTTTTCGGAGTTGTCGTTTGAGTTGACGCGTTGCGGAGAGGTACGCGTGGTGTTGCGAGTTCGGCGGCGTCAATAAACCCTTCGTGTTATAATGAAGAAAGCGTCCAGTCCTGTTATGCCTGTCCTCGAGAGGGAGGGGTCTACCCAACGCCGGAGCGATCGTCGCGGGAACGTGGAGTGAACGACCGGGAGAAAAGAGTTCATCACGTTTCGCGACAAAGTGATTAAAACAATTTCGTGCTCTCGCTCCCCATGTCCACGTGGGTCTTCGCTGGGTACTCCAGTTTCCTCCCACCGTCCAAATACATGCTGCTGCCTATGTTAATTGGCCTGCTGAGCAAATTGACCCCAGTGCCCTGTGATGTACTGGTGATACACCACGGGCATAGCGCCGCCTTGCGTCCCTCTGCAGGGATAGGCTCCGGCCCCCCGCGACCGGGTGTTGATAATTATAAAAACAATTGTAGTATGGGCGGCACGGTGGCCCAGTGGTTAGCGCTGTCGCCTCACAGCAAGAAGGTCCCGGGTTCGAATCTCTCGGCTCGGGTGCCTTTCTGTGTGGAGTTTGCATGCTCTCCCCGTGTCCGCGTGGGTTTTCGCCGGGCACTCCGGTTTCCTCCCACAGTCCAAAAAGCATGCTGCTACATAGGTTGATTAGCTCGCAGGCTAGATTGGCTCGCAGGCTAAATTTCCCCGCAGTGCTGGCGTCCCATCGTCGGTATATCCTTGCCTTGCGCCCTGTGTCTGTCGGGATAGGCTCCGGCTTCCCCGTGACCCTGTATAGGACTAAGCGGTTTCAGACAATGAGATGAGATGAGAATTGCAGTATAACTTTTTAGTGTCTCTCTGTACGCAGAAACGGTGAAACTTCTGCAACGTCTCAGTAATTGTTCTGATATTACAATCACAAATAGTCATTAAACTATTAAGGGCAAATTCAACGTCGCAAAATCCCTACTATGCATAGGCATAGGCGTAAACGGCAGACTGGGCCCAAAACACGGGGCTTTTTGAAAAAGATAGCGCGGACAAACAGCACCGCATGTTAGAAATCGGTTCGATCTCTCGGCGCGGTAGTTAAAATATCAAGTTTCTGAAGTCCACCCCCAACCGTCCACGCTCGTCAACCACGACCGGGGATCAGCAGCAGAGTCCACCACCGTGGTTCCGCTCTGCAGGGCACATCACGTGTGCTGGTGGTGGAGGGGTAAAGGGTGAGGAGCTCCCCAGCTCTCGCTCACCGGGATGGGCGTGAAGAAGGCGGAGAGCAGCTCCTTGGGCCCGGTGGCCACTCTCTCCTCGCTCTCTCCGCTCTCTCTCTCCGCGCTCCTCGCTCACGCAGCAGCAAAAGCGGTGCCTCCACCACTTGTACGGAGGAAGACAGGAAAATCGATAGGTAATCGAAACTGGTGAAGAATAATATGAATCGATCCACTCAACAACATTGCGGTGAACGCATCTGTATCGACGATTCGCGCAATCCGATTTCATCTCGACTCGAGGCCTTATTCGATTCGTGCTTCTTCTACATTCGATTTCATTACGTATCCAAGATTCCAGGGGTGTCGGTTGAGGCGATTTCGTTTCAGTTGACCCGCGAATCTCTTCGATTAAACTGAATAAGTTTACAAATCGCAATCGACAGATCGGGAAATAATGTTGGCGATTAAGGGGAATCGTATCACGCAATTAAATATTTTTTTTGAACTTCGAGAGCGCTTTTAACCCGGGGGTCACAAGCGCTGCACAGAGCTGTGGAGAGAACGGTGTGTCAGCAACAACATCACAGCAGTTCAATTGACAGTCAGGTAATGGCTATAATCTAGAGAAGGACATCAACTAAGATATAAAAATAATTGTTAAACAAACGAAGGAAGGAATAAATGTTCCCGAGCAGGTACAGGTCGGCAGCGATCCATCATCCCAGAACAATAGTGAGCCGCATCAACAGTCTTAGCCAGAGGACTTGAAATCCTTACGGAACAAGTGAGTCTTGAGACGAGATTTGAAGATGCCCAGGGACTCAGCTGACCGAATCTCCAGTGGAAGGGCATTCCAGAGTCTGGGAGCAGAGCACGAGAAGGCTCTGTCATCCATCGAATGGAGGTGCAATCTGGGCACATGCAGCAAGCCAGTGTTGGAGAAAAGGAGTGGTCGGGTTGAGGAGGGTGCGTGGAGTAGGTCACGGATGTATGTTGGAGCAACGCCATTGAGAGCCTTGTAGATAAGGAGGAGACTCTTGAATTCGATCCTGTATTTAACCGATAACCAGTGGAGAAACATCAGTACTGGGGATATGTGATTATTTAATCCTATACTTTTGGCGGTGGATGGTACGCGAAGTCTGACCCTTATGGTCAAGCGGCCCCAGGTCCCCCTTAGCCAGGGTCTCCATATTTTTCAATTCCCCTGTTTTTGGACCAATAAAACCTATAGAGAGAGTCATACTCACCTAAAGAGCTACTCCTTGGGCACATGCAGCAAGGCCGTATTGGAGAATCGAAGTTGTGTTGAGGAGGGTGCCTGAAGTAGGTCATGGATGTATGTTGGAGCAGCGCCAGTGAGAGCGTTATAGGTGAGAAAGAGCATCTTGAAATCAATCCTATATTTAACAGGTAACCAGTGTAGAGACACCAGTACTGGGGATATACGATCGTGGATGTGTGTGCGAGTGAGGACTTTGTGGCACCACGGCTTCGACTGCGAACTTGTGACGGCTTACAGCGGTAACACCACGAGGAGGATCAGCACCCACTCCGCGATAGATCAGCCAGCGAGCAGGAACGAGCAGAGACTTCTTGATTTTGATGCTTTATTGGAACACCAGCAAACACGGGCCAGAGTGTAACGACATACGAGCAGCCTACATCTTGACGTCCCTCTCGTTCCCCCAGGCGATTCCTCTGTCTCCTGCCTCTCCAACCGGCCCTCCTTATATTTCCCCGCGGCTCCTTCTAGCGCCTTCTAAATGACGTCACCCCTCTACCGTAAACACCACGAGACCATATCACGAGTTCCGATCATGAGACCAGGTCACGAGACATCGCGGGACAAAAACAGGAAACACCGCGGGACGACAACAGGAAGCTGACGTCGCCTCGCATCCCGTACTGTCCGTCCGCCCCCCTCCCCCACGTGCCCCCCCAGAAAGCCCCAACTCCACAGTTC
>JAZEWT010000016.1:9316868-9330214 GCA_036362905.1 Mordacia mordax
ACCGGCACCCAATGGCCCGCTGTTTTTGAAATTATATCACGGGATCTCTGCCCTCCAATGTGACGCAGACTGGGCACATTCCATGGGAAATAAACACCTGTTAACCAGGGCAGCCTGCTGGATTCAAACTGTAAACTTCAGCAACAAACAGCTTGACGAGAGCTGCCTTTGTGCTAGCAGTTGTGTTGCTGTCACAGATGCAGGTTTTGTAAATGTTGATGGGGTGTCTGTCGGAAGTAGTGTGGCTGTACAGCGCCTCTGTATTTCTGTTTCTCGAGCTATGTGCCCTGAGCCCCCCTCTCATCGGTCATGTGAGACGATTCGAGACTTAAGCTTAGACTCACTCTGGAGGAGACAAAGGGTCCGATTCATTTGGAGGTCCCCCCCCTTCCCCCTCCCTTGTCTGGGTTTTTTTGAGAGACAAAGGCGGTCGGGTGTTATGCCGACCACAGACATGCATGGTTGCCCGCATTGGCCGTCATAGGTGCGCTTTTCGCATTAGTCTATTCAGGTTGTCAGGGGAAATCTTTGTGTGTGTGATCTGCACAGGCCACCAACAAGTTTCTCCACCTGGAGAGTGAGATGGACAAGTTGGAAGACCACACCAAGCACGCGGAGTTGTAAGTCACGATCTATTATATCCGCTCTTCCCGGACTGTATTCCCACCTCTCCATGCTTGTTCTGAAGCTGCTTGGGGCTATTTAAAAGAAAATGTCATCCGTTCACTAAATTTGGTTGTTAGTCGATCTTCGACTCTCTGGTGAGTGAGATAAATCTGTAAGAAATTTCACGTTGTTAAATGCTTGTATACCGCATGACAATTTAATTTACACGACTATCAGGTGGTTTAGAGTCTTACCGACACAACTTGTTTGTCACATTGGCTGGGATCCTACGTTGCCAGATAAGCCATGACTGCATGCCGCCGCTGCTACAATACTCTAAATATAAATTTCATGACATTTGGTCCGAGGCTTGTCTACTGTACGTGTATATATAGATGTGTGCAAAATGTGTGTGTGCACGCGCGTGACACTGCAGCCTGTGTTGCGCTGGGCCCTTGCGATTGCATGCTGATTTTCGCATCTTGGTACCAACTTGCAGAGGGCACTGGCTGGAGGAGTTGGGCAATGGGATCGTGTGAATTTGGAAACTGGGATGAGTGTTGTGCTTCTAGTGACGGATAAGAGATGGTGCCGCTGGTGGGGATTAAGAAACGTAAGGGGGGTTGAGCAGGACACCACTAGGAGGGGGATATGACACAGTGGTTAGGAATGAAATTGTCGTTGCATCCGAGAAATGTAATTACTTCAACATTTGCTGCTGACGCTCATGCACTCCTGGCCACTCTGGATGGCGCCGTCGGCACTCACTCTGAACCCTCCCCCTCAGTCGGTGGTTCCCCAGCAGCCGTCCGCAATGCCGCGGCAGGTGGTATGCAGAGCCGTTGCAGACGCCACGATGTTTGCAAACGGCAATTGCCTCTTGCTGCTCATCGCACAGTGAAAAGTCTCAGCCATCTGTTTAATCAATAAATCCGAGTGAAGAGTTTGTGTAGCTTTTGACACAGCTTTAAGTGTCATATGGTAGTAGTCGTCAGCAGAGAAGGGATGGGATTCAGTCGGCCTTGTTAGATGGCATTAGCTATGCTCGCCATTGTCCTGGCACAACCATGGCCATCGTGGTTGCTTTTGTCCAATTGCACTTCAGTTCAGTTTGCTGTCATTTCTAGTTGCTTCATTGTTCCTATTATGTTTTTGCTTTTGTCACTTTGTTGACCCAAGTGGGTCACTCTTGCAAATGAAACTTGTCCCCATCTCATGAGTTCTCAACCAATTAAACTAAGCAAAAATAAATACCTGCCCGGAAGACTGCGCCGATAACACACCGCACATTTCTCCACAGCCGTGCCAAGCAGCTGGAGGAGGAGCTCAGATTAAAGTCGGCGCAGCTGCAGTCGCTAAAAGCGGGTGAAAAGAAGGTGAGAACGGCCTCCGAATAGCAGCCCCTCTAAGTTCCCTTAAACCACGGGCTCCGCCGAAGACTATGAAGCCTGTAATCCCTTCCACCGCGCAACCCGATTCATGCCAGGGCCGTGCCAAGCCGCCAGCGTGACGACCGACGTCGTATACAACTAGCGCATGGTTGATCCTGCTGGTGTCCGACGCACCTCGTGAAGTCCTGAGGCTCGTGTGTGTGTTTTGCTTCCGGCTCAATGCAGCAAACCGTGGAAAACCTACCCGTTAAAGAGCGGGGGCCCATACTGGCCTGGCCCGGATGTGCCAGTGGAAAATGTGTTTACGTTACCATTAAACTCACGGGCTCTCTTGGAGCCTCATAATTACTGATGAGAGTGGTTGTAGTCTCCAAAGGCCTCAATCCAAGGGCATCAGTTATTCGTTTAGTGCAGTGTGCCTTTACCTTCTGTTTATTTGGCCTATGGTGAATGGTCTGTTAATTTGGCCTATGGTGAATGGCTTGGTTTTTTTAAATGTGTTTAGGGGTGTATCATGAGGGTGATGCATTTTGTTTGCCGTTGGAGTTCTGAATGTAAATCTCAATTCTCAATAGAGCGCATTAGGAAGAAATTTTAGGGTTTAAAGCAGAAGTTGTAAATGTTTAATTGTACTTGTGTGTGCTCCTGTTTCTGTTGTGACGTCTCTCCTTGGCCTTCCCTCCTGGTGTCTCCTGCTCTTCACGACTGCCCTTGACCTGCTCTGGCTCCCTGCTCTACTTGGCGCTTCTCTCCACCCTCCTCTACTACCTCTTCCATTGGCTGCTTCTACGCGCGCACAATACACGCGCGCGCACACTCACCCGTCACATCGTTGCTCCTCATTGGAACTCCAGACGGACGCGTAGACATAGCAGCCCCTTCCTGCACAGTATTCCCGCTCGTGCAGCCGATGGCGTTGCGAGCTGTTTCCTACGGGAGCCGACCCACATCCGTGCCGACCGTCTCGAAACACGAGTGCTGTCGCCTGCTTGGCCTTGCGTGACAGTTGTTTCCACAGCCAATGGTGGAAGTTCCTCGTTCCAATGATGGGAACAAGTCTCTCCATGGAACAACCACTGTTCATATTACTCACAAAGCTGTACTCATTGTATCTACCTAGATGGCGAGGAACAATTGACTTGAGTCGAGCCTCATTGGAGCAAGGTGGACCTCACGGTCTTCCGATAGGGAGCTGCTCGCTTTGCCGCTGAACCACCTGGCTGATGCTAGGTTAATAATATTATTATTTGTTTTTTAGGTTCGGCTGCGTTATGACGAGGTCATGTCTGACTGCGTTAACTAAACATTGACTCAGATGTTCACTCAAACTGTCAAGTGTGATGAGGTAACTCGTTCGAAATGCCTGTCTCATCGTAAAATTGCCCTGTCCTAGGCAGCACGCATGAGACAATCTTTGACCTCGTAATAAAACGAGGACTGTGTTTTACGCCTATTCTGGGAATCTGTGGTGACGTTGTGCTGCCCTCTTTTCTACGCTTGCATTCGTTGCAGCGGCGTTTCAAGGTGGGTGTGTTTTCAAAGTGCCTTTGATGTTTGTCTCTGGAGACGCAGGGCCACCCAGAGGTGTTGTTGGGAGGATACAAAAACAGCAGTTTTTCCCTGGCCACACATAACAGTGGGGCCCGACAACGGCCCTGTGTTATTGTCGCTAATGAATAAGATGGTTCGTGTTCAGCCTGAGTCCTGAGCCTCCGGGAACTCTGGTTGGCCCTGTATAGACGTGTAATCTTAGTCATCCTAATTGGAGTCTGTTGGAAGGCACATTAAGAATCGTTTTAAAATGTCAGTAAAATAATGGTAGTAAATAACAGGGTGATGGAGTTGTAGATGCCCTACTGATTTATAACGACCCTCTCGTTCCAAACCACGACAGTCTGCAGGTCATTGAATGTTGCCAGAATGGGCAGCTGAGCCATGCGGCCTGATCGCCAAGTGCTGTTGTGTTAATGATTAACCTCCCAACCACCAGACGCTTTCCATTGTGCAAAAGGTTATTAAAATATGTCACCCGGAAAGTTCCTGGAGATTGAGCAACATTGCCTGTATGTATATGCATACACCGCGATTGTGTTGCACAGAACAAATGGAAACTCAGGCCTTGCGTAAATTAAATTTTGGTTCCTGTTTGGGAAATGCTTGTTTCTAGGTGAGTTTTGCATTTTAGTTGTGTTTTCTCTCCACTGTTTAGTGTGTGAGTGGCGGTTGCTGGTTAACATGGGCATGTATTCCAAACTGCTGTTGAATAAACAGATTATTTCATTTCCAGTAGAATCATCATTGCTTTATGAAGTCAGTTGGCCTTCTCACTTATGTAGCCAGGGTAGCAGTACAGTAGTGAACTCTGGTGACTAGGAGGGCATTGTTTCCGGCATCCAAATGATCTTAACTATGCGAGCAGTGTTTCCGATGTACCTCTGGACATGCTTGAGATATCAAGGTGCCCAAACAGGACATGCCGATGCTGGCACCATCGCCATAGTACTCAATAATAGCAGCAACATAGTTATTCAACGTAGTTGTCACGTTTTCCCAAATTGCTAGAATAATTGCACTTCTAGAGCACTTTTCACCTGAGGGTCACAAAGTGCTGCACAGACCTCTGGAGAGAACGGCATGTCAACAGCAACCATATCAAAGTTCAATCAAAATAAAATAATGGTTATAAATCAGTGAGCACAAGCGGTTGTCACTCACACAGCCAACTCGAATACCACCACGTATAACAGCTGAATATCGAAATCGTTTCACAGTTTTTCTCGTGTTGAACTAATGCCGCTGCTAAGGTAGTGTGCTCACAGAAGGCCGTGTGGCTGATGGGATGTGTACACGTTTATTTTTAATCCAGAGACCGATGTGGGGAGGAGGGGAATTGTCTGCTTACCTATTAGCCAGTGACATGGGTATCCGTGTTCCTCACGTACAGGAGGGTTCCATACAGAGGTACTCACACACTAAAATAATATGTGATTCCAGAGAAAGTAAAATTGATATTTCAGATGCTCTGCATGTACACATCTTGTACCAGGCGCAGTACACTTACTAAATATGTTCAAGCTGTCCTCCACTAGATACGGAGTCTTCGCTTGCCCTGTACAGTATTCAGTCTCTGCCTGAGAGCGGCCATTAACAATCTTTAAATGTATCACCTTGATGATTTTACATGTCCAATGCATGGCATACGTTAGATTATGTTCTAAGGGAGATATTCAATTGCTTTGGCTGCATATTGGTACATTCCAGTTACCACTTTCAAATGGACATTTGTGGCAGCAGTGCGCCATTACATGGTTCGTGGTTTGGTGTTGGTTGATGCCGTCACACACAGGAAGGGAGTTATTTTTTCTTTTCCACTTGTGCGGGTGGTGTCAACATCCTCCGTACCGACCTGCTCCTACGGTGTTCGTTCTCTCGGAGGATGCTCGCCGTGGTCCCAAAAACCTCCGACTCGACGAGTTAGAGCCCAAAGAAATGGCAACTGATTATGTAATGGGCGACGTTTCGGGCAACGGGCCCTTCATGACACATGACGAATGCCATTGAGTTACATCTTATGCTCCACTACCAGCGCGGTATCACGAACAATTTATTGCGTAAATTCTGACCGAATTGACGAAAGCGAAAATAACCATGTTTTGAAAATCTCCGTTAAACCTATTCATCAGAAAATGTGCATCAAGTTGAAGCTTCAGCTGTTGACGCCATCGAGAGTTTCATAGTGTGACCCCAGACCCGGCCCGGCAGGACCGCGTGAAGCGGACTCAATGAGCGCCCTGTGTGGCTGCGATGCTGCCTGTGTGCTGCCTCTGAACCTCTGCATTGAAAAGGGAAAGAACTTGCCGATTGTCCGCGGACATTTAAACCTGTAGCCGGGTTCGTGATCTTAGCAAAGGTCTCAAGTTTTGGTGACATAATTTGAAAGAAATCTAAATTGGTGAAGAAAATCTGATTACAGGATTTTAAAGTACAGTAGTTACCGTGTGTACATTGCTCTGTGTGGACCTGTGTTTATTTTTATGTCTTGATAACATCTCTACTTACAGTATAATATCAAATGTGCATTGAAATTTTAGTGCATATCTCAAGTTTACAGCCCCACAGAGCCAGCCATGTAAGCACCACATTACTATGGTGGTGGCGAGTCCTTGCCAATGCGAGCAGCTCTCTACCACTAAGCCACACGTGGGACCACGGCTACCAAGTGTGGTTACAGTGGCTGAGGGATCGTGCACAATGTCACTTTTTGTAACATTGGAGCTTTCAGGTACTCAATTGAAGATATAAAATGTAATCTGTTTAAACTGGAAACTCATCCATTTTTTTGCGCCACAGCAGAATATGTAAATTTGGGTTTTGGTTTCAGTTTGTGAAACGTATTGGTTTGGTGCAGTCTTTGGGTCGGTTGCTGGTTCTGTTCGAGTGTTGTACAGTAGACAACACGTCTCCCTCACATCCAACCCTTCACATAACACAAGTGTTTCGTACACATACCATCAGGCACATGGTCTTCTGGGTACACTTTCTGGGCAGCATTGGTACAACACAAGCAAATCTCTGGGCTGGTTTTGACATTCAGTGTCTCACCAGCAGAGTCCAGCATTATTTAAACTGATCTTGTTTAACTGCCACATTTTTAATAGGAGAGTACCCTCTGTGCTAAACACGGGTTCCAGCTCGACACAATAAACCTTCTTCCTGTCGCTGTGGAGACTATAATCAGTCAAGTTAATGCTGTGGTCGCTGCTCGGTCAGTGTTGGGCAATGAGATCACGGTGCGCTGGTCTCCATGCGATTAGCGTTTGCGTGTTTCCCGTTCACAGTACGTGCTGAAAGAGAACAAGTGCGAGGATGAGCTGAAGATGCTGCACTTAAAGCTGCGAGAGGTGGGTTTGACGTCACGTGGACACTGCCGGCATTCACACAGGGCTCCTCAATCCGGCTTGCGTTGCAGTGTACACGATTGGCTCATAGCCAGCTACTCCTCTCGCCACATGGGCGCTGATGTGGCCCGGCAGTTACATGCTCACCGTAATGGTTCATGGTTGAGGAATGGCAAGCTAGCCTATTTAATGCTGCGGTACATGTTAAATGGAAAATACTAGTCGCCGTCTGCTTTACCAGTGGTGGATATTAAAGGTCTTCTCCCATTACATCACTTAAAGAAGAGTAAGTCATTGTGCACCAGAAGCAGGATTAACGTTTTCCAAATCATAAACTATACAGTGGAACTAAATTGGAGAAAAGCGATTGTCACTCCCTTGTTACGAACAACCTTCCTGAATTAATTGAAGTCTTGATCTCAAGTTACACTTCCCTGGGTAAGCATATCTAATATTAATAATGTGCAGGCAGTTGTTGAGTAGGAGGGCAAATTGGTGAGACAGTTGGTCTGGAACTTGGCCGGGGAATCCGGTGTCCGTGGTTCTACCCACGTTGTCACGCGCCGTGTGCAACCATACTCGTCGTGGCTGCTCGTTCTCAGAGCCACGCAGCGTTTCGTGTGGGCCTGGGGCACAATGCCACATGGACCCCCTAATTCCACCATCCACAGTGCTGTTGTCGGGCCCAGCTTCTGTGTGCGGCCCGGGATAAATTTCCCTTTTTGCCCTCCAACCCACCCTCTCTGCTGTAGACAGTTTTGAAAGATACCGTCTGTAGTAGTGATCAATAATTATTAAATTTATACAGCGCTTTTCACCCGAGGGTCACAAAGCGCTGCACAGAGCTGCGGAGAGAATGGCATAACAACAACATCAGGACAGTTCAACTGAAAGTCAAATAGTAGCAATAAATTATAGGAAATAAGGTAAGCGGATTAAAATCACTGAAAAATTCTTCAACAAACAAGGAAGAGATAAATGTTCCCGAGGAGGCACAGGTCGGCAAAAAAGCCATCATCCCGGCAAGACAACATTGAGCCGCATCAACAGTCCAAGCCAGAGGGCTTGAAATCCTTACGGAACAAGTGAGTCTTGAGACGAGATTTGAAGATGCCCTTGGACTCAGCTGGTCGAATCTCCAATGGAAAGACATTCCAGAGTCTTTGAGAGCAGCATGCGAGAAGGCTCCGTCACCAATCAAATGGAAGTGCGATCTGGGCACATGCAGCAAGCCCGTATTGGAGGATCGAAGTTGTGTTGAGAAGGGTGCCTGAAATAGGTCATGGATGTATGTTGGAGCAGCCACAGTGAGAGCCTTGTAGTTGAGAAGACGGATCTTGAATTCAATCCTGTATTTCACTGGTAGCCAGTGGAGAGACATCACCACTGAGAATATGTGATCGTGGGTGAGTGTGCGAATGAGGATTCTAGCAGCCACGTTCTGCACACGTTGGAGACGATTCTTCAGGTATGCAGGGATGCCAGGGAGAAATGCACTGCAGTTATCGATTCGTGAGGAGATAAAGATGTGTATTAGCTTCTCAGTATCAGCGGGTGACAGGATGTTGCGCAGTTTGGCTATATTTCTAAGATGGAGTGAGGAATCAAGAGTCACACCTAGACTCCGGACTGCCTCAGTAACGTCAATGGTCTGGTTGTCAAGGATCAATTGGATAGGTTTAGCATTGGACAATTGATGCGGGGTTCTGACAAGCAAAACTTCAATTTTGTCGACATTAAGTTTTAGGGAATCTGAATTGAGCCAGGCCTTCACAGTTGTTGTAACCACGTGATCTTCTAAGTTCATTTTGCGCTGCTGTCAGGCGTAATTTGCACGCCTCTCTATCTCAGTTCTGTACAGTGCTCGGTTGTACCATTGAACGAGGTCTGTGAGCTCCTCCCAGGGAAAGTGATCTCCTGGTTCCATGAGCATTGAGGAGCTGCTTGCTGTCTTCCATTCACAGCCCTTGGAGCCAGTGGTGGATATTCCTCATTCCCATGGTGGACGCGAGACTTTCAATAGGACAACCACTGTTGATTGTCTCCACAAAGTTGTACCATTTTATTGACTCCAGAGGTGGGGATGATGGGCTGAATCAACCCTCAACTGGGATTTGAAATTCCAACCTTACGTTTGCTAGTTGCTGGTTGTACCGCCGAATCACCTGTCCGGATTGTAAAATACCACCGTTATTTATTACTTGATACACATTGTGCATTCGTAGGTGATGTCAACACTAACACAGGAATGTCCCTTCAATAGCTGGTGGTGGCTTTGCTATGAACTTTCTGTCCATTAACCGTGGCTCCTGCACTTCGAGAATTAATCGAAAATCTCTCCTGAAAGCTCAGCTGGGCTTTCTGTCAGCAACGTGCGTCCGTTCGGCACACCAAACCTTTATTTTTCAAATTATAAAGTACGTTTTGATGGAGTTGTTTTTACATACTTCACATACTCAGCTTGCTGTGCGCCTCTTCCCCCATCTTACCTTTCCCTCCCGTGACCGCAGTATGAGAACCGTGCTGACATCGCGCAGGCAAACGTGACCAAAATGGAGCAGCAGGTGGACTACATGGAAGGTGAGTGTGGGAGTGTGAGCTCCATCAAGGAGGGGTGGGCGGGTGAGCGCAACTTCGTGAGCAAGTATGCGAGTGTCTCTGAATATTTAAGAGATGCACATAGCTTGGCATTAGCGTCATCGTGACGTCACCGCCGCTTGTTGGCATGGTAGCTGTGAATGAGTGGTATCTGCAGTTTACCAATTCAAACAAATGAATGAATCGCTTGAAATTGAATCTCAAAATCTTCATAATTTCATACGATTATTTTGTTTCAACCAGACGAGAACTCGCAAGCTCACGAGTTGAAATGCAGCCCTTGTTGTTTTGGCTCTGCTGACCCCCTCCTGCCATTCTTTGCATTTCAGAGCAACTGATCAAAGCCAAGGAGGAGAACATGGAAATCAACAGAGTCCTCGATCAAACACTCAATGAGCTCAACAGTATCTGAGCTGCATGCGTACTGTGTGCGTGCTTGCTGCGTGCTTGCTGCGTTGTGAGCCTCTGCGCTTCATGTGGCCAGAGGAGGCTTCGGAATTTAAACGCGCTAATTGTGTTAACGTCGGATACGCTTGAAAAAAAATGTGCGCGCACATGTGTGCTGCTACAAGCAGCAGGGTGGTAGCGCAGTGGTAACACTTGTGCCTAATAGCAAGACCCTGGGTTTTAGTTTCCCAACTCAGGTATTTTTCTGTGTGGAGTTTGAATGCTGTCCTTCTGTTCTGCATGGGTTTCCTCTGGGTTCTGTGGTTTCCTCCTGAGAGCTAAAACAAACACAATGTAACTGGTATTGGCTGAACAACCCATGACGTGTGTGACCTGAACATTACTCACTTGGGTTACACATAGCAACATTACTCCTGCTGCTTGGCAGGACGCCGACTCGGAGAGACGTTGTTGGGTAAACAGGCGTTGATAAAACGAGAGGTTTTTTTTTTCACACTTGTGCTGCACAGCTCTCCGATGCATTTTTTGCTGAGTGTTAAATCCTTCCTTCAAGCGTGTTTAGCATCGCCAGTCATCTGCGTGTTCCTGTGAGCCACCAGGGTCCCTTTACATACATTTTGCGTCAATCACTCCCCTGAAGTCTCGTGCATTCTGATTTAAATTCTGTAGCTTCCTCTCGCCTCCTCAACGGGGTAAACACCACATGGCAGGGTTCAGCACAGTCATAGTCCGCCATCTCCATACATTGGACATTCTTTTGAGTTTACGTTTAAAACCACACCCCAGGAAATCAAGTGACGTAAGAATTCTCGGTAGAAATGTCTGTACTTCTTTCCCTGGACCTTGTTTTAAAAGCAGCCTGCTATGCTATGTGTGTTTTCATAGCATTCACGTTGAATCACGTTTCTTTGGCTCCTCGACGACTCAACATTTTTTATGTCTCGGTGCGCTATTTACACGGAGGTGTGTGGTGTGTTGAATCCTTAAAAGCTGTGCTCTTATTTTTAATAGCCACTTCGATATTGATTATAGCTTGTGCTCCAAATTAATGTTTTTAATGCCAGTGAAATGCGAATCTCGTTACATCTCAAAATAGTTTCTGCTGGTTGCGTTTCAGCTTTATTTTACTTTCCAATCTGGGCTCCATCCCTGCAATGTGCATATTTCTACACATCAGTTTGCGTTCGTTCGGCTGCAGTTCAGCACAAAACATGCAAAGGAGTAAAACTGCGCAATCGGAGTCTGACGCTGCTCCCCATTCCACGTGCCACGCGCTGCGTCTTTGCTTTCGTCTGCAATTGTGCATTTGCCCCAATTCTATTTGACAGTTAAGCACAATGTCTGTGGGTAAAGTCTGTGATATCGCTACCTCACGGTAGTAACACGTTCGCCATAGCGACGTATTCACAACCGATGAGAGGTAATTACTCGATGAGCCACTCATTTGAAATGGTTTTCACGAAATTCAGTCATGTCAAATAGAAACGACTGAAGTTTTGCCACCCCGATTTGTACTTACAAGTAAAATACCTGGTCTGAACTTTTACTGGATTTTAGTTCAGTTTCAATCCGATATTTTTTTAACATCACACTTTTCAGACATGATCCAAACCACGTATTGAGTTGGAAACGTGCAGCCTCTGCACATGTTGCAACATCTGCTGCAAGCGATTAACTTTTATTACCTTTCCAGAACAGTCATTATCGCTGAACCTTAATCAGCACGCCCCCACTAACATTCGGTGGATTTAGGCCTTCAGCAGCACTGGTGATTTTAGCCAAAATGCATTCCCACAAGAAGCAGATAAGAGACAAATATCGGCGTCGCTCAGATGTTTATCTCTCTTTAATTTTGTGCTGCAGGATATATTTTCGTGTCATGGTGCAAATTAGCAATTCAAGCACTTGAACCTGGTGACCGCTAATAATCTTTAAGAACATCCTCACTTGTGTCTGAAATGCCATGTACTCTAAGGTAACCATGTTGAGACCTGGTTCTGCCTGGTGGTGTAACATGTCCCATCAAAAATCTGAAAGTCGTTTGAACTGTATAAGCTCATATGGAACAGTCATGAAGTCCTTAAAGTTTGTCAGTGGAGATTTTGCTTTCAACAATACCTATTAAAATGGATAATGGAAAGGAACAATTATATTTAAGTGCCTTACACATTTTATTTTCTAATGTTCACTGTCTTAAGAATCAAAAACTATCTTTTTTGTATTGTCCAAAACAATGTAATCTGTCTACATCATGTTATCGCTTCATAAAATGTTGGTGTCCACATTCTTGGACTTGAAACCCACCATGACCTTGTTGAGTTTTACTACTTAATGACGAATTGGCCGGATGCATAACAGCAGTGTGCGTGCATCTCTCGGTTTTAAATCAGACGATTGTCAATCACACTGGTTGGATGCAGTCACAGCTCTGGCTCAAGTTGATCCATGGCCTTCATATGCATGAGCGACTCAGCCGTAGCCTGCCTCGGCTCGAAGAAATCCTGGGTACTGCTGGGACCTTGTGGAGCCCGATCGAGTTAACCACGGCTTTGAGCAGTCTCATGTGACCCGGAGCCAAGTCTTCATTTGACCGTGATTGAGAATGCTAGCAGCACGTGTATTGCAGTTGGATGCACCAGCAGCGTGGACGCATTATCCCCGCTGTTTGTCATCGCTAACAAGTGTGCTTTATAACACAACCAAACGCTTACGGAGGCGGCAACGTTTAAATTGCCACCGGCGTTGTTATCGACTCTATCGATCTCCACGAGAATTCTCATATGCAGGTAACATGATAGATCGAAATTAGTCCCTCGCCGCCAGAGAACTGTTTTCGCACGTGGAATATCTGTCGCCAGTCCCAGTACAGCGTTGGGATATGGGTGACAAGCCGCTAGTTGTAATGAAGATTTATATCGAGTAGTTGTACTGTGATAGTCACACGTACGAGGATGCCAAACATGTGTTGCCGTTTTTGTACAATTTCTTCGATCTAAGCACAGTGAACCATATTGCCATTGTCGATCTGTCCTTGAATTAAGCACATGCTTCGTCTTTTCAAATCGGCTCGTAATTGCTCATTGAACCGTACGTGTAGGAATCTATACTTTACATTTTATTCTACTTAAATGCAGATATAAGTGAACACCTACAAATCATTTCTAAATTGTGTAATCTGGAATGACCGTATCATTGCATGCAGTGCTTAGTGGCCATCAACCATGTTCATTTCACTGCTCTATGAAAGCCCCCCAAAAGCCGCCGCTACCTTTCACGACGCAACAATCCAACCAGCAAACGAGCGGAGTCATTGCGCCTGTGATGAGCGTAGTGAGATAAGCCACTTGGTAGCGCTCGATGTTTCATAATTGGGTTATGTGGGTGGTTGCGTTCCTGCGAACGGCCGCCACTCGCATTACTGTTAGGATTACGCATAGCACGGTGA
>JAZEWT010000016.1:9347669-9364716 GCA_036362905.1 Mordacia mordax
TCCGGTATTTTCGTATCAGAGTGGTCGTAGGAGTGAACGTGGTGTAAGCGCGGTACGTGTGAGAGAACGCGCGCACGCCGTGTCGGAGCGCTGCGTGTGATCACTCAGGGACCGAGAGATTGGTGTTAGGAGTTAGGGATCGCTGGAGATCTAGAGAAGATATTTACGGAGGTGGGGACCCGAGTTTTTGGGGACCATCACAAGTGAAACTCATCAAAGCCCTGTTTCTATGTCAAGCCACCTACTGGGCATCCTTACAAACAAGGTGCAAAAGGTGGCCGAATGTAGGACCTGAAGCACCACCCAGTTCCTACCTAAACATTTAAAGTAAAAGCGGCCGTTATGTGAGCGGTGCAATGGCGCGGGGAGTAGCGCTGTTGCCTCACAGCAAGAAGTTCCCGTGTTCAGTTCCCAGCTTGGGTGCCTGTCTGTGAAGTTTGCGTGTTCTTCCCGTGTCCGCATGGGTTTTAGCCGGGTACTCCGGTTTCCTCTTACCGTCAAAAACTATGCTACCCAGATTCATTGGCTTGCCGAGTACATTGCCCCCAAAAAAGTGCCCTGCAATGAACTGGCGTCACATTCTATATATCGCCCCACATTGCATGCTCTGTCTGCTGGAATAAGCTCCGGTCGCCCGCGACCCTGTACAGGATTGAGCGGGTACTGATACTGAACTGAGCAGCCGTTACGATGAGTGTTGATCCAACACTGCCTCTCTAGCCAACTCATCATTATTCTGTGACTACCACACGGTTCCTCTTTGCGTGGACGTCACACGTGAATTCCCCCATCCAGTATGTGGATTCCATCAACGTGTGTTCTATCCACAACACTGTTCAAACGCCACGACACTCACTCACACACCACATATCAGAGCATGTCTCTGTGCATCTTCACTTGCGTCACCGTGTAATTCCCTCCCACCGCCTCTTTATCCCCCAAGCTCTCAATTAAAATTGCGAAACTAAACTAATTTTAAGAAAAGTATCACGTCTTATCTACTGCAGCTTCAGCAATGTAGTATAATATTAAACGTTACAACCTGCAAAGTATTTGTTTAATGCCCAAGGTATTCATCCTGAAAGAACGATTGAGAGGTGTGAGTGTTGTTTGTTGGAGGCCACTTGACGTTTCAAACCCCGTAAGGTAAACCTGAATCAGCAAAGAAATGGGGGGGGGGGTGTGAGCTAGAATGCCACAAACACGCAGTGTACCGCTGTTTACATTGCAAATCATTTATTGGCAAGACGATAGCTGGTTCCAATTCACACCACGCGTTCCAATTAGTGTCCTTAATGTATTCGTAGAAAAAAAAAACAAGCTTCAAACCCCCACTTATATTCACAGACTGCACATTAAAGTTATAAAATATGCAGTATATACAAAGCGCCCGAGTGTTCCGAGTCAAAAACAAATGCACCATAGTTGTTTTTGTTTGAATGTAGTGCATATCCCACTCTACTGCTGCTGTATAGAAATACGGAGCCGTCGTTACGTCGCTCAGCGCGTCTGCTTCAATCCAAGGCCGCACATCGAATTCGTGACTCATCCATGGTTTGATGGTAAATGCGCGAGTGTATTAACATAACAATTCAAAGTACCGTCTGCACACCGCGTCGCGGTCGTTTCCGTACCGGCTACTCTGCCGCGTGGCCGTTGCGGTGGCACCGCACGGGCTCTCCCGACGCGTTTTAGGGAACGCGCCGCCGTTATGTTCGGCACCCAGCCCACCCATCCGGCTCCCGCGTGCTGGGAGCCGCTTCAGGAACTACAGATTCCGTTCCTGCAGAAGCGTCTGGCCCGGGAAAGCGAAACGTTGGACTTCACGCCGGACTGATCCAAACGTTGTCGGAGGGGACCCCGCTGCGCGACCGCTGGAGCCTCTGCGCAGCCACCGTCAGTGACACGGCCCATTTTAACGTGCCGCTTATATTCGGATGCCTGCGATATAAATCTTACTAAAAAAATGCAATTAAAAACAGAAGTAACCTATACAAAAATAAATTACCGTCTAAATGATATTTCTGTGAAGCGACGTCATTAATGTCATATTGGCTTTCTAATCACCACTGCGTATGTCACACCGCACCGTTCGTACGTCCCTTTTCTCTTGAGAACTTGTGGAACCGCGTCTTCCCAAATACTTTTAAATTAAGCTCATGATTCAAACATCCATTGAATCATTTTTAAATTATCCACTTGGAATGGGCGTGTTAAAAAAAAACATCTTCAGATGCAACTACTGCCAGAAATCCGCTTTACAAGAGAAATTAAATGAAGTGTCTATAGAAGACATTATAAGAGCAATGGCAAATAATTGTTCACAGTTTAAGCCGATTCCACATCAGTAATTTTTATCTTCAAAATAATACAATTTTACACAACGTTCTGAAAGGGCATGGCTTTGTTTTTGATGACGCAGCATTTAAGAACCTGCCGACTTGCTTTAAAATCACACTCTTAACAGACGGCGTGTGTGAGAAGGGGTTCACCAACCAGCGCCAACACGAATGGTTGCGTGTTCACGTTTTTTTACGATTTGGCAAGGAGCAGAGTATAACCCACTTCGAACAAAGTAAAATAAAACCCTTTTGAATCACGAAAGTGACATCCTTTAGCCACAAATACAACCCATGAAACTACACCCCTAACGGCACACGCCAAGGCTCTGCATGCTCACCCACTAACCGCTCACTCCGCTGCTCGATTGCTCAAAAACCATATAACAAAAAGTTGGGAGGAAAAAAAACAAGTATCACCTGTTCCCACGTGTGCCACTGGATGGGAGGTGATGGGCGGAGCTCGGTGGCGTCATCATCAGCATCATCGGCCGTGTCACACTGGGCGTGGCTTCTAGGGGATTTCCCACCTTGGGGAATCAGGGGTAATGGGGGTTTCCTGCCTCTGGGAGGCGGGACGTCAGGGCGGCCGCCATTTATAAAGGGGCCACCCAAGCAATCGACCGCAAATATGCGATCGATCGATTCTCATCCGACCAATCGACTTGATCCAACGCCGTCCACGAGCTGTCGCCGCCATTGTGGCCCACGCTCTCGCCGTACCCGGGCGCCCTGAGTCCGCACCCCGCTCACACCAGGTTGTACTCCTTGAGGTTGAGCTGTAGGATGGCGTCCTTGACGGCAGCGAACACAAAGCGGATGTTCTCTGTGTCGGTGGCGCAGGTGAAGTGCGAGTAGATAACCTTCTCCGTGTCCGGGTTCAGCTCCACGAACATACGCAGGATGAACTCGCGTGCCGCCTGCGGGTCCTGCTGGGGACCTGAGTAACAAAATGCCGTATACGTACACGGCATCACGGCCAGCTGGTGCACACATCTATGGAAAGGGGCCGCGTCATGTTAAGTCACTGGGACTACAAATCTGACCACCTCTGATGTTGACATTTGACATAGTTGCAAGGTCAACTAAACCCTACCTTTGCTGATCTCCAGTTTGGCATTGTCGAGTGTCCATATGGTACCTACATCTGAGCCAAATATAATCAAGATTGAAGGTGGAATTGACCCAGTCCTCAACAGAGATGGAGGAACCAACGAGCGAGACTCATGCAATGGTAACCATAAGTAATTTTTTTTCTGCTTATTTTCAAGGCGAGCTGCACCACATCTCAAGACTGCCAAGTCTTTGCAGCAGGGGTGATGATGCTGTGCAATGAAAAATTAATAATCTTAATCACCCAGAACTTGCCTGATCTCAAGAGTTCTCGGAAGCTAAGCAAGTTTGAGCTTGAATGGTGACAGACATATAGAAACCAACACATTGGAGCAGATAATTCACCCGAAGGCTCTGTGAGGCTTCTCCGGGAAACAAGGGGAATACCAATAATACAATATTGGGCAGCAGCATGAGATTCACACAGAGAGGAAGCAGAGCAACGATGGCTTGAGGTTACCGTCAAAATCGGGGAAGTAGTCCACGAGGTGTGAGTGAATGATCTTCTCCTCCAAGAGGTCCTTCTTGTTGAGGAAGAGAATGACCGAGGAGTTTTGGAACCATGGGTATGTTATGATGGTCCGGAAGAGCGCCTTGCTCTCCTCCATTCGGTTCTATGCATGCAGCAAAGGTAGAGGTGCAGGCTTGCAATTGCTTGCTTGCACCACTGCTGGCGACAGAGTTTCTTCAGCGAACGGAACTCTGAGAGGGTACTGGTTTACTCGTCTAAAGTGGCCAGGTGGCCTGAGTGAGGTGGGAGTACCCACACGTTCAAATTGACTTTATAGGTTTAGAACGTTCGGATTGCCGTCCTTACATGTTTGCTATATACGTGGGGAGCTGCTGCGTAGTGGTCAGCGCACTGCAGACCAACGTAACAAACTAAACTCAATTACCGCTCATGGCCAATACCACTGACTAAACCATGATTCAGAAGTACCTGGTACGGTAACATCAGCATTGGGAAGAGAAAGGTGGCTGGGCATGGAGCTGGTCACCCACCCATTCGTGTGTCGTGAGCGCCTTAATATGCGCTCTCTCAGAGCACTTGGCTTAGCAGTCAATTAAAGCCATAGGGGGGATGTTTGTGAACATGTGTCACATGTTTGCTGTATGTCACGTGACATTAGGACACCCTTGCACAAGAGGCGTTCTAACACAAGGAATTGTCGAGGTGAAATTTATTTTAATGAAATGAACAAATAGAGCACAAAAGCGTTTGAAAGAGATGGTAAAATGAGATGTTAATCTTGCATCCAATTGTAAGTTGCAGATGTTACATTTATAATGAAACCACTCGACGCTGACCCACTATCATTCACATTCACCCACTCATCACCCTCTCACTCACTCACTCACTACCCTGCCCCTCCTCTCATCTCATTATCTGAAACCACTTAATCCTATATAGGGTCACGGTGAGCCGGAGCCTATCCCGGAAACACAGGGCGTAAGGCAGGAATGCACCCGACGACGGGACGCCAGTCCATCGCCTGGCATTGCGGGACAATTTTAGTCTGTGAGCCAATCAACCTATCCAGGAGCATGCTTTTGGACTGTGGGAGGAAAACGGAGTACCCGGCAAAAACCCACGCGGACACGGGGAGAGCATGCAAACTCCACACAGAAAGGCACCCGAGCCGAGAGATTCGAACCCAGGACCTTCTTGCTGTGAGGCGTCAGCGCTAACCACTGCGCCACCGCGCCGCCCCTCCTCACACTCTTAACTTACTAACATACTAATTACCATCGCAGCTTTTAGCACACTCACCCCTTCAGCACACTCACCACCATCTTCACCACTGCGCTCACCTCGCTGTCGGACTCCACCAGCACCTGGTCGTACTCGCTAAGCGCCACCAGGAACATGATGGACGTCACGTTTTCAAAACAGTGAATCCACTTTCTGCGCTCCGACCTCTGACCGCCCACATCCACCATCCTGCAGAGCGGCGCGGTGAGGCACCACAAGGGGGAAACCAGGTAGTATTTATTTAGTAGTTTTTGCACCGTTTTCATATTCTTGCCAAATGTCACTTTTGTCTCTGATATCTAGCCGGTTATTTTTTCTCCAATTTCTATTTGGTTCTTATATTTTTTTGGTAATCAAATAAATTACGCTCATTATAAGAGACTAATGTGTGGACAGCGTGCTGGTCAGGTGTATGGTGGCGGGGCCTGGGCTCACCGAAAGATGATGTTTTCCAGGTCAAAGGGGTACTCGATGATGCCGGTGGTGGGGATGCGCACCCGCAGGATGTCCTGCTGCGTGGGCAGGTAGTTGACGGCAGAAATTCTGGCCAAGTCGTTCAGATAACTGCACAAATACACATAACGATCACAACCACAATGACTATTATGATGCTCTCATAACACATGTACAAACGTACAACAAATGCTGTTTTCTCACGTGCAGGGATGGATGAGTGAAGGTGGGAAGCAACATTATTTATTGTTATTTTTACTTGTCACTGTGATGCCAACAATTAAGAACGGGGCAACAACCTGACTTCAACTGCCTAACAGAGACCTGGCGCCATCAAAATGACTCTCACATTGAATCAGGCTTGTTCCCATGGCCGCAAAATTGGCCTTACAGTTCTTCACCGATATTGCTGACATCTGTCTGATTCCGTCGCTGACCTTCCATTCATTCGAGCATGTCTCTGGAATGGAGGTCGGCTCAATCTGTTAAGATGGTGCTACTCTACTGCCCACCTGGAGCCTCCACTTTTTTTGTCAATGACTTGTATGAGGTGCTTTCTAAGCTGTGCTCGAGTTCTGAGAGGATCCTGATACTTCGCGATTTTAACATGCATGCTGACTATCCAAAGAGTCCCCTTTTGCAAGGTGTCTCGTGGCCACTCTATAAACTCATTTGGCTTCCAGTCATTCGAGCATGTCTCTGGATTGGAAGTCGGCTCAACCTGTTAAGATGATGCTGCTCCTACGCCCACCTGGAGCCTCCACTTCTTTTGTCAATGACTTGTATGAGGTGCTTTCTAAGCTGTGCTCCAGTTCTGAGAGGACCCTGATACTTCGCGATTTTAACATGCAATGTTGACTATCCAAAGAGCCCCCTTTTGCAAGGGATCTCATGGCTACTCTAAACTCATTTGGCTTCATTCAACACGTGACATCTGCCACTCACAGGTGTGGCCATACTCTGGACCTGGTTTGCTCAAGGAGCATATCTGTAACCAACTTGTCCATCACTGATACAGGCCTGTCTGATAATTCCGCTGTTTGGTTTAATCTTCAAGTAACAGAACCCATTTGCATCACTAAGCACCAAATCCAATTCCGAAATCTTAACACCATCACTCTAGACTTTTACACCGCTGCAATCAACAATTCATCACTCTCTGCCATGGCTCACTCTGCCTCTGATGCAACAGTTGAAACTTACAACAGCTGCTATCAAGCAGACTGGATGATTTGGCGCCATTAAAATTATGCTGTGTCTCATGCGGAAAACCATCTCCCTGGTATTCTGAACTCCGGGACCTCAAGGCGAATGCACGTAGGGCTGAACAGACTTGGAGAAAATCTGGCCTCACCATTCATGCTCAAAAATTTCAGGATGAGCTCAATCACTACCGGAAGGCACTCAATTGCAACTGTACAAACCATTTTTCCAGAATTCCGGCTGTACCTATGACAAGCCCAAGATCCTCTTATCAAGCAATAATCGGGTCCTTCATCCAATCAGTCGCTCACCCTCACCTCCCTTAATTAACAAAGATCAGGCAAATCAGTTGATTCAGTTTTTCTCAGAAAAAAACAAAAGAACACTATATCTACCCAGTCTCAACCACCAACCAACACCTCAACAATTGTTCATTCCCCTACCTTGACCTCAAAATTACTGGAATTTTTCGAGTAAATGGAATCCAATGTCTCTTCATTATTTACCAGATATCGGCATACGAACTGCTCCCTAGACTCTGTCCAATCCAAATTCATCCAGGCATATTTCAAATCTCTTGCTACCTTCGTCACTAATCTCTTTAATAACTCACTTCGCTCCAGCATCGTTCCCCACTATTAAAATGTGCTGCAGTTACCCCTCTGATAAAAAAAAACCTGACCTAGATTGCAATATCTATGATAATTATCACTCAATCTCAATTGATCACACCTCTCTAAGGTCCTTGAACGTGCAGTAGCCGCGCAACTCCAGAAGCATGTCCTCAACAACGACCTCCTCGATCCCTTCCAATCTGGGTTTAGATTCGACCATAGTACTGCAACAGCTCTGGTAAAATTAGTTAATGACCTACTTGTCACTGCTCATGAAGGTTTACTAAGTATTCTTGTCCTCCTGGACCTGAGCGCTGTCCTTCATATCGTTGACCATCTGACCTTACTTGAGCGACTGGACGGCATAGGGGTCTCTAACTGTCCCCTGCACTGGCTACCATTGCTATGCCGATGACATCCAAATCTATATCCACGCAAAGCCATCCATCAATGCGTCTGGTTTTTGCATGTAGTCCTCACTGGCAACTGTGAAAGTCTGGCTCAATTCAAATTTACTGAAACTAAATGACGAAACAGACGTTTTTGTTGTCGGAACCCCGCACCAATTGTCCAAGGTTGAACCTATCCAACTGATGCTTGACGACCAGTTGCTGGGCTGGCAAGACTTTAGCAGTGACTTGATTCCTTACTGAGCATGGAGACACATATTAAGAAGGTGATGAAGGTAGCCTATTTTCATCTCAGAAACATAGCCAGACTGCACAACATACTGTCACCCTCCGATGCTGAGAAGCTAAAACACATATTCATCTCTTCACGACTCGATTATTGCAATGCACTACTCCCTGGCATCCCTGCCTCATTGATCAATCGTCTCCAACGTGAGCAAAATGTCGCTGCTAGAGTCCTCATTTGCTCACGCATCCACGATCACATATCCCCAGTACTGGAGTCTCTCCACTCGCCACCGGTAAAATCTAGGATCGAATTCAAGATCCTCCTTCTCACCTACAATGCATTCACTGGCGCAGCTCCGACATATATCTGTGACCTACTTCAGGCACACTCCTCAACATAACAACTTCGATCCTCCAATACGGGCTTTCTGTATGTGCCCATATCGTACCTCCATTCGATGCTAACAGAGCCTTTTCATGCACTGCTCCCAGCCTCTGGAATGCTCTTCCATTGGAAATTCGGTCAGCTGAGTCCCTGGGCATCTTCAAATCTCTTTTCAAGACTCACTTGATCACTAAGGCTATTAAGCCATCTGGCTAGGACTGTTGCTGTGGCTCACTGTTGTGGTGCCGGGATGATTGGCTCGCTGCTAACCTATGCTGGCTTAGGAACACTTATTCAGTTCATTCGTTTGTTTAACAGTTATTTTTATCACTTATTTTAAGTATTTAAATTATAGCCATTATTTGATTTTCAATTGAAATGATCTAATGTCATTGTTGATGTTCCATTCTCTCCATAGCTCAGATTTGTAACAAAATTAAATTTTTTTTATTGTAATGATGTAGGTTTTCACGGATCGATGCATGATGATTGCTTCGAAAAGCTGCTCTCTCGGGACAGCCGCGTCGATGGCTCTCTCTCCTCTCCTCGCGACGTTTCACCTCACACGTTAGAGGCATCCTCGGGCGTAGTGTGTGTGCGTGGTTCCTATCGTCTCTTTATATGTGTGGGCGTGATGCATGTGTCCTTTGTTGTGTGAGTCCGCCTCTGAGTCACCTTGACACTAATTTCCATATCCCATTCCCACCCCCGGAACTGTGATTACCCCCTCCCTGCTTTGTCTGTGGCTAGTCCCCTAATTTACATCTCATGAAAAGATACCCCTCACACAATTAGACGATCCCCCTCTGATTGTCCTGCATTCCTGACTTCAATAACTGGCCTCCAGGATTGGCTAAGTTTTATACGCAACAAGAAATAGCGCGTGGGAAAGTGGTGGACACTGCGCAACCCCACAGGGACATGTGGCCGGGCTGCCCGGAGGTGACAGCACCCAGCTGCCACCACCATGAGCCTTCAATCCGGTTTTAGCCGTCTACGATTAAATTTCGCTTTTTAAGTTTAGCAGCGAGCTGATTGTCTCAGCCCAGTCACCAATGAACCCACGCAATCATTATCATCAATACCCGCTTAATCCTGTACAGGGCCTCGTGGGGCCGGAGCCTATCCCGGCAGACAGAGTTGTGCAATTGGGGCTATACCCAGGCAATGACGCCAGTTACATCGCAGGGCACTTGGGGTAATTTACTCAGCATCACATCATCACATTCACATCACACAGGTAAATTAACCTCGGCAGCAGTGTATTTGGACTCTGGGATGAAAACGGAGTACCTGCATAAAACCCATGCGGACATGGGGAACACACAAACTCCACACAGAAAGGTATCCAAGCCAGGAATCATACCCAGGACCTTCCTTGATGTGAGACGACAGCGCTATTCACTGCAGCACCGTGTGAACCCACACAATTTACATTAAATTTGGTTCTGTATTTTTCTCTACAACACAGAAATGCTTTATCCTCACGTGTGTTAGAGGAGCTATGAAGAGATTTCAGAAACAGCTCTGTAACGTCTACTTTTGCAGGTTGTATTTGAATAGATTCTCTGTCAGCCAGAGTAAAAACCTTAGTAAAGAAATATTTTTAATTCAAAATCCACAGGAAGTGATTTATTGCATGTAATTCTGATTTAAGCCACCATAAGACCTGTTTATCTCTACTGGCTTTAAGTCACAAGGCCACCTATATGTAACATAGCCACTCGCACTTGGATGATGTGTTTGCATTAATTGCATCATAACAATCGCACCGTTACTTACACGAACTGATATGAGCCTAACTAACGTACGTTACTTGATATCACAGGCCCTGTTATGTCGTTCGCTCATACAAAAATAACAAATGAAAAGCAAAAAATCGAAGTGATTTCCTGCTCTAATAAATGTGAAGGCAGTGCTCATCTCCTGTTTGCAGCTCTGAGCCAGTGGTGGAACTTCCACATTTGCATGGCAGGCAGGGAGAGTTTCTCCAAGGCACAACCATTGCTGACCTTACCCACAACATTATACTTATTTTATTAACTGCTGAGGTCGTGATAATTAAACGAGTTACCCTCCCAACGAGGATTTAACGTTTCAACCTTCTGATTGCTAGGCGTTTGCTCTACATGGTGGATCTTAGCGAGTGGTGTTCAGGCGTTCTCTTGGGACAAAGGGCGTGCTTGCTTGTCTGTGCATCCGACTACCACATGCAGTGTAACAAGTGTGGCAAGGCTGTAACGCTTTCTCACTCATCTCTATGAGTGGTGAGTCACCGTGCAAGCACAGGGGCAGTTGAGACTACTTTCTTGAATATGGCATTACTTAGCAAAATGCATCATCTGACTTGAGCAACCCACTGCTTGTTATTAAAGTTGATTCTTGTGCATGCATAGTTTTTTCTCAGTCTACTGCTGGATGAGGGCCTCCCAATGTTGTGCAGGTTGCGAGGGTTGTTCTTAACATCATTCATTATGCTTGTTGACCCAGGACAGCTTTACTGAGTCTCAAGACTGTTGTTCATGCGAGTCCTGCAAAGTTTTCATTGTTGGGAGAGACAATTGCTGGATTTTCCAATTAAGCAATTTAATGGAGCAATTTACAACCTGACTTCCTCGAAAAAAATGGATCTTTATGTGAAGTGAACGGAATGTAATATTTATTGTTTAAACCCCTGCGGCATTAACCAAGGCAGCCTGTCGGGACTCCAATTGCGAATGTCTGTGACCGGCCATGTGTGCGAGAGGTGAACGCACTATTTAGCGGAATCTGTGAGCTGGAATTCACGCCGCCGATCGTAGCACTCCTCGATGCCGGGATCGGCCCACAGGCACCGCACTGCCTCGATGTACGGCTTGTCTAGCGAGCAAATCTTCTCCACGTCCACCTCGCGGAGCAGCTGCGCGTAAACCTGAAGGCAAATGGTAACGCGGGGGGGCACATCACAGCAACAGTAATAACCTTTAACGCATACATAACGTCCTTTATGCAAAGTGCGTCTCAAAAGGATCGACTAAATTGTAATGCACAGTTTTTTTATATACGGAGGTGGGGGGGGAAGCAGTTAAGTGGGAGGGAATGCGGCCAGAATCAGAGCTACCAAGATTTGCCCAAGCTCTATGGCCCTATATTAGGTGGCTGAGTGATTGGGTGAGTGGATGACTATGTTGTGAGCTGCAGTGTGGTGGCGGACCACAGTTTGGATGAGACGAAACAGTCAAGTGTGTGGTATAGTCAGAGTTCTCAACATGGACAGAGGAATCAAAATGCTAAGTTTACCCCAACAGTGACCATGGGATAAGGGTTAGAAGGGTGATAAGGTGGTGATTGACCTGCCCATGAGAGAGTGACTGCAGTCATTAAGTGACTGCTGTTAAATCTCTCCAGTTCAGTGAGATAGAAACTGGGAGCTCCTCCCCCGATATGACGACAACATTCCAACTTTGGCTGATTCTGTGCTTGGCATGGAGCTGCAGTGGTAACGGTTGGTAGCTGTCGACCGGATTCGGCGGAACATCAAACGTAGCAGGTCTAAAAAGGGCACCTGGTTCCCCGCGTTGGCATAGGGAATGCCCAGTGTCTCCATGGCACGGATCATAGCCTGCATGGCTGAGAAGACGTTCTGGTGGACCAGCTTGATAAAGCTGCGCTTGTCATCTTCCGTGTAGCCCGAGCCGTGGATGATTCGCATCTGTTTGATGAAGGTGCTTTTCCCACTCTCGCCCGTACCTACACATGGGCGGAAAGTATTGTAGAGACGCAACAATTACTATTTAATCTTTTTGTTATTTATTAGAATATTTCACCTGGAAAATTTCTTAACAGCAACATTTCATCTACAAGGGTGACCAGGGTATTGACACACACATATAGCAAATGCATGACATGTATACAGATGAAGATCCCCATATAGCCTTTATAGAAAGTATGGTCAAGTGCTGTTAGTGAGCACCTATATAAGGCGAGTATGACACATGAGGGGGTGGGTGGCTAGCACAGTGCCCAGCTGCCTTTGTTTCCCCAGTGGTGTTGTTTACACACTGCGCCAAGTACTCATTTGAGCCCAAGTCGTCTTACGAGAGGTCCTGGACTGGTTCAAATAGTCCTCACTGGCGTTGTTCAAGAATTGAATTCGGATGACCGGATTCAGAGCGCAGCACACTAAACACTGATTTACCACTCCCCACCAAACACCCAGACAAAAATCTCCCATATAGCCTTAAAAGACTCTAGGGTCAAGTGGTGTTGGCGAGCAGTTATTATGAAGGCCTCCATGATACACGAGATTGTGGGTGGTCAATGCCACATCCGGCCACCTATGTCTCTCCAGTTTTGATGTTCACACACCACCGCTCCAGCTACTCATTTAAGTTTGAACTGCTGAAGTGCCCTGGGGGAGGCTTGAGACATGTTCACATGTTCTCCATTGGTTGTGAGAAGGCATCAAACTTAGGTTTCCAGCTTCATAGCACAGCATGCTAAAATCACTGATCTACAGCTCCCCACTCACGTAAACATACATTGCACACACAATGATATCAACATATTTTATATATCTAAATTAGACCATATGTATTTATGCAATGAATACAACACCCAGTCAACCAAAATAATAATAATTGCATTTATAAAGTACTTTTCACCCGAGGGTCAGAAAGCGCTGCACAGAGCTGCGGAGAGAACAGTACGTCAACAACAATGACATTAGAATGGAAAATCAGCGGCAATAACATTATTTTTTTTTATATACACATCATTGCAAAACAGCAAGTAAAATATGATCACACTTTTATCACATATTTAGCACGGGTAAACAGGAAATTGTGAATATGCACAAATATCAGTGGATGTGCATGCATTGGTCCAAACATTGAGGTTGTTAAATGGAAACCAGTAAACTGTTTTCTAGAACTGAGCAGTTCTAAAGTGAGGAACCACAATAAACTCTAGTGATGTATCGATTGGCTAGTGAAAATACAAATGTATGGCGGCCAAACTGCTTGTGTGTTTCATTTGTGCTAAATTCTTAGTTCAAACGTATAGGTGCAACCGTGCATTGCTCACTCGCGCCACTGTTGGTGGAAGGGCTTCCACTAGGGGATTCTAAAGCAGGAGTTCTCAACCTTTTGCGCCTCAAAGCCCACTGGTACTGGTCTCCATTGATCACTAGCTGGCACTCGTGGAACAACTGATGGGTCACGACCCACTGGGTGAGAATGGCGGTTCTGGAGGGTATTTGGTCGACTCTTCCACGCTGGCCGACATCTCGCTGCACGTCGGTACTCACATTTCCCCATCGTTCAAAACCTGCTGATCGACTAACCTGCACTGACCCATTCACACCGCCGAGGCATCGAGAGGGATTTAAGAAACTTTTGCCTTTGTGTTTAAACTTCCGTGCCAGGAGATGGCACGAAACCAGCGACTTATGGATTGTGACTTCACTGTGCAGACCATTACATGACTGCGGCAGCCGCCCTCGTTTCTCAGTTCAAAACACGTCGTCATATTTGTCTCATTATCTGAAACCGCTTAATCCTATATAGGGTCACGGTGAAGCCGGAGCCTATCCCGGAAACATAGGGCGTAAGGCAGGAATACACCCGACGACGGGACGCCGGTCCATCGCCGGGCATTGCGGGACAATTTTAGTCTGCGAGCCAAGCAACCTATCCAGGAGCATGCTTTTGGACTGTGGGAGGAAACCGGAGTACCCGGCGAAAACCCACGCGGACACGGGGAGAGCATGCAAACTCCACACAGAAAGGCACCGGAGCCGAGAGACTCGAACCCAGGACCTTCTTGCTGTGAGGCGTCAGCGCTAACCACTGCGCCACCGCGCCGCCCCGTCATATTTGTGCGTTGTGTCAACCGGTGGGAAAACCGGGATTTTTTTCTACACAGCCACCGGTGACGCAAAAAACGATTTTGATAACTCCAGTAGGTATGTAACGGCGGTTGCCCAAACGACCATGGAGGCGTTGCTCTTGCATGTTTATAATTCCACAGAGCCAGTGGTGGACGTCCCACATTCACAATGGTGACGACTTTATCCATAGTTCTAATCTGTAAACCGTTGACTTGTTTACAAATTAGAACTAATTTTATACACGATGGATGGATGTCAATCTCACCATATTAGGATTTGCAATAATAATAGTAAGACAATATTTAATGCAACGCAAAATACACGTGTGGTTATGAACGAGACACGGATATGAAGGCGTTGTGAGGAAACCACTGAGGTGGAAGGCAGCCACTTAGTGAGCTGGCGCCAATATTTCAGAGACAGTGTGTCTTCAATAATAATGTTATCGCCCAATTAATTTATTGGCGTTTTTTGTTGTGGGAGGAAACCGGAAAGAAACCCACGCAGAACAGCGGGAGAACACACAAACGCCACACAGAAACGCGCCCGAAGTGGAAACAGAACTACCTCGAGCAGGATCTTCTGCAAGGTAGATAGATTATTATTCATTATTATTTAGCAGACGTCCTTATCCAGGGCGACTTACATCACTATAGAGGAATGAGGAAACCACAGAGAAGCGAGGGGAAGGCAGCCGTGCATTCAGCTGGCGCCAGATGTTACCAGTGCACAACCACCCTGCAGCCCAATAATAATCTCATGATAGCGAACCGTGCTATCACTGTCACCTGGCCGCGATGGTGCGGTGAGGTAGGAGGCCCTGGGTGTGTCACCCAGGTGACTAACAGCAAGATTCCGGCATCAGCCAAATTGTGCTGAGTGGGGGAGTAGCGATTGTTCAGAGTTCAAGATGGGCAATAAAAAAACAAGCCACCTCATAGTCACGCCGATGGTTACACCCATTTTTAAAGTATCTAAAATGTTCACCTACATTTTGTGGAAACACTCCTTTTTAACCTTTGCCCTTTCTGTTATCACAATAACATTCCCTGCTCATTCGGCGTGTCCCTCTTCCCAAACACTCCCTGCTTCACACATCTTTGTACCACTGTTAGAGATGTGTAAAGCAAGTATAAACAACATTTTAAACTTAACGACAAAGGGTTAAAACTATACGAATATAGACATGTCTAAAAATTCACAACCTTTTATTTGTAACTCGCTGACATGGAGCGCCACCCTCTCCGGCCTGGATAGTCTGCCCTAAAAAGCCTGGCAGTAGATCTAGGAGAGTGGGGGTGTTTCTCGAAAGGGAAGTCTGTGTGTTCAACCATCACACTGCTGCAGGTTACAATAACACACTCAGCCATTCATGTACCTATGCTCACACCACACTGCAGGTCACAACAACACGCTCACGCGTGTTGTTGTGACCTGCTCCAACGTGGAATCCCCCCTCCCCCCAAATCAGTGCCTCCTTTCCTCCAAATCTCTCACAGTAATAACCTTGCTCAAAGCAAGAAACCCGATAGTGCACGCTTATCGAATACCACTTTGGTAGTGCTGTTGGTTCCTGGCCGCTTGACGTGTCTGGGCCTTTGGACCGGTGCTTCGAAGCTGTGTGAAACCCCCCATAGACTCCGCCACATCTTGGAGGCTGTTTAAGCAGCCAGGAGTGCTCGGACGCAGCACCGCGCAAAATAGTATCGCTAATAAACCCTGCCCGAACATATTCAAGCGACTACCGCACACACACAGTTAGTCTGTGAAGCCACTCAAGTGTCTCCTTTCGTGAAAATTCCATGATAATTAGAGTAATTGAGGCGGTGACACGGCCGAGCAGCGACAGTGTGTTGGCAGCAGGTTCGCCGTTCACGGCGAGAGGCCGCCCTGGTCAACACTGCCGAGCATTAACCGCACGCCGTCGACTCCACTCACAGTGGATGTTCAAGATCCCTATGACGTCATCGGAAGACCAGGCCATTGTGACCCATTGTCACGATACAATTTTGAAAAAGTGACGGCGCAAATTACATAATTTGTAAATTGTAGTGTTCCCTACTGTGAAAACTTCACAGGACCCTCGTGAAAAGAGGCACGAGTGTCAATGGCGCTTTCCGAGGTAAAAAAAAACCTCCATGTATTTGGCTTCACCATCATGATCCTACCATCACTGTTATACGATCAGGTACTCATCATTAAGATATCGCACGATCACCACCACCATCGTGATCATAATCATCAGGTCTGTCCCAACCACCAACACGGCACCATAACCAGGTTCTTCATTATTCATAATGGCAATATAGTTTCCACCATCATCACTGACATCATCAATCACGCACGTCATAGTATACATTGTTATCATCGGCCGCAGGCTGCGGCTGTCACACGCGGTATTAACTCGCTTCCAGTCTCACTTCATTCACCTCGTCATCTATTGCTATCACCTCTCACCGACCGCCTTGCCCTCCTCCACTCATCTTACGTCTCGATTCCCACTCTTGCCCCATGTCTCTTCGATCCCCTCATCTCACCAACCATCACTCTCATCTCCCCTCTCACACAACAGCAGTATATAGTTGTTTGCGCGCTCCCATCTCTCCCACCTCACTATCGCTTCCCCCCAATCTCTCTCCCACGTCTCTAGCATCTCCTTCTCATCTCCCTTAACCCCCCC
>JAZEWT010000016.1:9369856-9387130 GCA_036362905.1 Mordacia mordax
GATACGCGTGGGATCGAGTCCTTGTGGTGGAAGAAGAACATCGAGTGTCGGCGGACCAGGAGCGGTGCATGCGCGAGGGGGATTGAACAAAAACACAACGCAAAACTTGACCATCCGTATCACCCCTTCCTCGCCACATGTGCACTCGCATGCGCGGAGTTCACCTGGTTATCTGATATCTAACTGGCCTGGGCACCGGTCTGCAGTCTCTCGTGCGATCGGCAGCAGCATCGTGGGTGTAGAGAGACGGTGCAGGTTGGTGCCGGCTACACTCAGTAGCATCCTTTATGAGCTTGAACAGAAGCTGTTTGGGCATTTGGTGTCTGGGCATGCAGGCTACATGACCCAGCCACCGCAGTCTTACCTGCCGGAAGAGCTCACCAATGAGCATTTGTCCAGTCATTCTAAATTTCGTGAGCTCCTCAGACAATCAAACCTGAATAAAAACCAGGATGGATCGTAGGCAGGCCAGCCAAAAAGCTTTGAATCGGTGCAGATGTTCCTTCAGTTTCGCAAGTATTTAGAATAGAAGGCATAATTTCAGCTCAGAAGACCCAGAGCAACGTGTGGAGTGACAGGCCAAGCAGTTTCTACATAGAGTTAAGCAGCGCGTGAAAAAATCATGCCACCCGACTGATTCGGAGTGAGACCCCGTTGCTAGACCAGAAGAACACTGCCTAGGGAATGTAAACTTCTCCACTCTCTCCACAATGGCCCCGTCACTCATGGAGAGCTGATGGGTGAAATGTTCAATGGAATAAAATGCACAAGTAGGTGCTTGGTGTTGGTGCAGCTGATGGTAAGACCCCACCTTTTAATGGCATTCTCCAGGTTTAACAGCAGGGCTCCCAACTCCTACTCAGAGTTAGTGGCAAGTACCAATTTACAATATGAATGACATACATAACATGGTTGGTCAATGCAGAGCTACCTCTTTACCACACCTGGGCACAGTTCAGTCTCCCATTGTGCCTGTAAAAGATGTGAATTTCACAAGTACATCCATGGAAAGCCTTTCGAACTACATGGTCAGGTCAAAAAAGACGTGAAATAATGTGGCAGCAAAAGGGCATCCCTGTCGCTCCACAAGGTGGAGAGGGGATGGCTCTGACGACTAACCATGCAGCTTTACCCAGGCTTGCCCACCATCATGAAGGTCCTTAATGATTGTGCACAGAAAGCACAAAGAACAATGCACAGCCCTGGCCTACTGATGGTATTGTATGCCTTCACCAGATAAATAAAGCATAGAAGCAGGTCCTGTTGGAATTCTCTACACATCTGCTGTGGCAGCGAGAGAGAGAATATGGCATCTGCGCAGGATCACCCTGGCCTGAAACCATATTGGGGTTCCGCAAGCCTTGCCTCACAGTGCCTGGCAAGGCGATGTTGAATAATCAATGCCAGGACCTTTCTCGATACATTAAGAGGTGAGATGCCCCTGTAGTTGTTACAATTTGCGGGGTCCCTTTTCTTAAAGAGGGGGACCACTAGGGCATCCTACCCATCCTGCGGAACTTGTCCTGTGCTTGAGATGGTTGTAAAAATGTCATATAGGGCAGTCGGCAGACAAACACAATCTTCCTGGCCTCAAGCTCGAGATCGTCTTCAGGGCTTCCTGTACAGATGGTACCTCCACCAGACACTCTCAGGGGTGGCTACTTCATCCAATGTCTGAGTCAGCACAGCCCAAGCAGGTTACCCCCATGTTGCCCCATGGTGTTATGTGAGCCGAATGGGTTTCTTTCTTCTAAGACCTCGTAGAAATTATCTACAAACCTGTGAACTTGTTCCTGGAGGTTGGAAGAGATCAGATCACTATTCCCTTATTTAAGATAGGTACCGAGTGTAATATTACATTAAGCTTTTGGTCGTATTAAAAAAGTTATTTGTGATCACGGGCTACTGAGGCAGACTCCATTTCCTCAGCAGCTCTCCGAACCTCCGAGCGAAGACTGTGTTATGCGCCTCATTCTCAGGCATGGGATGTAGGCAGTGAGAGTTGGTCTACCACTTTCACTCGGCTAGCTGACACACCTCCTGTCAGCCAGGGTCTCTGGGGAGGTTTGTAGCATTTAGACCGTGTACTCATTACAGCTATTTCAGCTGCATGAGTCACAGCTCTAAACCTCACTTATTTCTCATTGCCATCAGTAGGGGGGACGATGCCAGCCCCAGCTGCAAGCAATGATGACAGTCTCACGTGCAGCTTTCATTAGCTAGCGGATACCAAGCTCACGTGGGTTTGAGTAGCATTGTAGGTGGACGTCCACCATCGCCATGGAAAAATAGCAGGTGGATCTTACAGATAAGCCAATGGTCAGAGGTCAGATCAGCTCCACGGTAGGTCTTGGTCTCACAGACATTGGCCCGCCTCCGCTGTTCTGTCACTCTAAAGTCCAACCAATGTTTCTGCTTGGACTCGGTATGGATCCGTGATCTGTTACATGGATAACGAGCCGGTGGGCTCGTTATCCATGTAAAAGATCACACAAAAAAACAAAGATCCCGTGTAGTCTTCAACAGCCCGTTGGGGCAAGAGCTATTCGTGAGCGCTGATGATGGCCAGCAGGGCACATGAGGGAGTGGGTGGCCAACACAATCCCTGCCGCTTTTATCTGCTCAGTGCTAATACACATCGCAACAAATTCTCATTAGAAAGCGTAGTCCACCGAAGAGAACCTGAGGACCGCTTCAAATATTCTTCACTGATGTTGGCTGTAAGTGAGAACCAAACTCGGGTAGCAGGATTTGTCATGCAGTGTGTTACCGACTGCACCACCGCTTCCCTGCATGCATTAACGCTCATCAATTATCATCCATTATCAAGCAATACAGGACCACAGAGAGTGGGTAAATGCTGGCGCCAGTTACGGCTGCATTTCCTCCCATTCCCCTGTTGGGTCCCAGACCTCCATGTATTAATTGCGTGGTATTTCCACAATGTTTTTAGATAAAACGTTCACGAATGACGCTATCTACAAATAAAAACAGGTGGCATATTTCCTCATGAACATGCAATATGTACAACACACGATTATCCCAGCAGTGCGGTATACATCACGGTGCTGTACGTGGTAAAATCCGGTTTACAATCCAGCTAGTCTCTCCGGTTAACACTCACCCATGTTAAGAGTATTAACCATGGCAGCCCACGAAATTCAAATAAAAACAAACCTCTGCAGCCGCGTCGCCATGGCCGTGTGGTGCGACTGCCCCTGCGTCGAGCCCACGTGATGACACGCAGCCAAATGGCCGAAGATCGGAGGGGACGATCCCGGCCACGGAGGCCAGCTCACCGAGCCTGGCACAGACAGCGACGGTGGGACGCAACCTCTGAGCATCATCCCGGGGTGGGTTGGTGGTGCGTGCGTGTTCGTTTTGCACAGTGGCCAAGCACGGGAGAGTAGGCCCAAAACGTCAAACGGCCAGCAACTAACAGCACTCACCCAAGATGAAGCGGGTAAGAGTGTAACATGTTGTTTTCATTGAAGAACGTGAATATGGTATTGAGTGGGTGAGAGGGAGGTTGCGTGTTAGCGAGTAAATGCTTGCGTGGGAGAGTTGGCGAGTGAATTGGTGTTGTTGTGACTCGCAGAGATGGACAGATGAACACGTGTATAAGAGAAAATGCACAAGGTGAGAGATATTGGATTGACCGGGGAGATAGATGTATTTTTTCAGCAGAAAATACTCTGCGAGCTGGATGCGGGATTCCTAACATACAACAAATGTGGAGAGAAGTTAGTGGAGCTGGGGTAGCTTTACAGCCAGAAGGGACCACGGCTGGTGGTCGAGACTTATAATGGAGCACTAGTTTATAAATGTAATGCGTACAAAATAATGGGTCTGACAGAACACCCCCTTAGGAGATGGGGCGATGAAATCAGATATTCATACAGGTAGTACGTGGATCATCACATCATCGCAGGACTGCGTGTGTATGTCACCAGCTTGGGGCGTCCTTCAACCAGCCGTGTACAGACAACAGCTGCTCACCCAGCATCCCTGAGCAGATCGAGGAAGCTGGAGAACTTCTGCACGGAGGCTTCCATGGAGCTGAGCAGCGACTCGTCCACCTCCGGTGTGTGCACGTCGCCCACACCCTCGCTTATCTCAGGCTGCCAGTCCCCTATCGGCCCCGCTCGACTCCTGCGCGGGGCCATCCCAACGGCGCCCTTATCCTGGCTCGGAGGCGCAGCCAGCAGCAATTGGCTGGCGAGGCCCGAGTTGATTTCCTGCAGCCGCAATCGCTCCGTCTGCAGCTGCTCGAGAGGGACAGTGCAGGACGACCACTGCGTGAACTTGAAGGAAATACCCATCAGTGGGAATGGCACAGCAGCAGAGGTGGCAATGTCGTGGTTACATATGGGCAAAGTTTATTTTCATTATTTAATCGAACCATTTATCAATATGCTGATAAGTTATTATTATATGACTCTACTTGTTTTGCCAGGAAACCCTCGGAGAATCTCATGATTTATCTCAGGAGCAACCTGGCCAAATGTTAACAGAAGGGGGTGATGTTGCCGCTGTATGTTTTCTATGGGCTTATTCGCCAGTGATGCGTGTGTACAGTGATGACCCAGCTCTAACGAGATATCCTCGTCTATAAACATTTGGTAATTCACTGGCGTTGATTCCAAGAAAAGCCTGACTGTTGATGAGACACTGGACGTGAAAACAGGTGTTATGCTTGTATTGAACCAATACAGATGATAATATGTACTCCTGAAATTCCATGTGGCTTATGGAATTTGTGCAATATACTTATATTTGTTTATGTGCTGGGATTGATATGGGAAGGAGGTGAATTGTCTGCTGAGTTACTCTGTGCGTGCGTGGGTACGAGGGTGCACACATGCATATATGGGTGGGTGCATGCATGCGAGGCTGCACGTGTGTGGGTGCGTGCGTGGCTGCATGATTGTGTGCGTAAGTGCGTGAAACTGCATGAGTGCGTGTCTGTCTGTGTGGCTGCGTGTATGTGTGTCTTTGTACATGCGTGGAGAGCGGTAGCTCAGTCACCAGCGCGCTGGGCTACAAATGTCGACCAGTGACTATTTTATGAACCAGTCCTGGGCCTGTCCTAGGTCGACTTAGTAGCGTAGAGCTGGTCACCCACTTCCTCGCGTGCCGTGTTGACCTTTATAGGTGCTTGCTAATGGCACTTGACCCTAATCTGTTGAGACTATGTGGGGGATTTTTGTCAATTGGGTGCATCGGTGTATGTGACTGCGTATGTGGCTGTATGGGTGTGTGGGTTATTCTCAGCTGTAACAATGTCCTCTCTTCTCAATGTTGGCGAAACGTGCAACCCTCTAGAGGAACATATACACGAATTTGATATTTTCCGGCTGGCCGACCTATGATCCATTCTGTCTTTAACCAGGTTGGATTGTTTGAGGAGCTCACAAATTCTTGAAAGATATGGATAAAGTTCCATTGGTGATCTCCTCTGGCAGGCGAGGTAGCAGTGGCTTGGTCACGTCGGAAGCCCGCATTGCCAGCCACCACATGCCCAAGCAGCTTCATTTTGGTAAGATAGATTGTGCTGAATGGGTGCTGCATGGGCTAAGAAGAGATGGACTGATATGGCAGAGCAGGACTTGGAGCTGAGTAGACGTATTAAATACTGGTACCAGCTGTGTCAAGATCGATCTCTATGGAGGATCGTGAAGGATTCTACGGGGCAGTTGCAAGTAGTCGCCCACAAACAACAGCGGAGCACTGGGCGGCTAAAACACAACTTGGCAAAAGAGGGAGCACAGGTGGTGCATCTGGGTGTGTTCTGTGACCTCCTGTTGGCGGGCCTTCGAAAAGTCACGTGGCTTCAATGCAAATGGCCCGCCACAAGCGCCGTGGTGACGTCACCACCACTTAGCAACGAATCGCGGTTGTTGTGCGGGTGTATAGACCTGTGTAGCGCGAAGCTCAGCTGCTTCACGTGCTCTGCGCTCTTCTTGCAACTGTCCCTAAATGCACAAAGACAAAGATCCCCCATGTAGCCTTCATATAATGCATGCGCAAGTTCTGTTAGTGAGCGTCTATGAAGGTTGACAAGGCACATGAGGGGTTGGTGTAGCCAACATCATAGCTGGGTCACCTTTGTTTTCCCAGTGATGATAGTTATACAACACACCAGGTCCTCATAAACGGAGTACTCATTTCAGGTTGTGTCGACTTAGATGAGGTCAAGTTCCAGTTCAGATATTATGTCACTGATGTTGGCCATGAGTGGGAATTAAACTTGGGACGCCATGATTATTAATCACCCAACCAAACCCATCCAACCAAGCCACCAACCCACACACTAACCCACCAAGATAAATGACCACAGAGCGAATGTGTCGTGTTACCTGCAATAGCCGGCAACACTTGCAGCCCACAGCTGGCACAGACGGTGGTTCCCCTGCGTCCGCTGACTTCTCTCCCTGCGTCGCAACACACGCCACAATCGGTCAGAATCATTTCTCACCAGGATACCTTTTTTTCAGTACAAAGATTCAAAGAGAGTAAAACATTTCTATTTTACATGTCCCATAAACGTATTTGTTGACATTCCGTTCTCTCCGCAGTTCCTGTACAGCGTTTGGTGACCCTCGGGTGAAAAGCGCTCTAAAAGTGTAACTATTATTACTAATATTATTTTTTGTTGTGTGAGAGTCCAATTCATATTCTTAATTTAGCAGCAACCTACGAACAATACGTAACAGTGACAGAGGCCTTGCAGAAAAATTTGTGGTAATTCCCCAACATCAATTTTGATCCAGCTTCTGGTGAGATATTGAATGTCGAAACTGACCGTTTGGCTCGTGTTTAACGCAAGCTACTGAGAAAAATTCCCAATCGGAGGGCTGCGTGGCCGAAGAGACGTGTGAAGGATGCACTTGTCTGCGCGACGGGAGAGATGTGGGAAGGAGACAAATTGTTCCTGTGTTTATTTTGCTTCTGGTATCCTCGGCGAGCTTGCCGCGGGCGATGCGGCCATGCGGGGATCCCGCGCGAGGCCCCACCCACTGCGCCGGCATCGTCTGCTCGGCACAAAGCCGTGAGTAATAGGAGATGGAGAAGCATGCGGGTGCCGGCGGCGCGGAGCCACTGTCACTCTGCACCGTCGTGGAGCGCACACGGAGATAAAATACAAGCAGACGTCCCGCCTGCCTTGTTCCTAGGTGATAAGTACAAGAAGACTTTCCACGCTACCCATCAGCCGCAAGTCCTTCTGGGAGTGTGTAATTTCAACAGCATTGGTTCAACACAAGAAAAGCTGTGGACCGGCGACTACTGGCCGGTTAGGACTCTGTGTTGTTCACGACAGGGTTTAACGTAGAGCTTGGACCCATGTCTCACAGACAGGACTCTCGCCTATAAGCATCTTACAGTTGCACAGCGTTGCTTCAAGCAAAGTCCGTCTCTGCTGATGAGACATCGAACATCAAAACCACAACAGATATAAAAGTGTTTTTTTTTACACATCCCAGCAGCCATACCGATGAGTAAAACGATGCATAACATGCATTACAACTTGAAAATACATGGGAGAGCTGTCAACTTATTTTGAAAGTGCTTATCGGTCTGAGCTGTGTTTAATTCTGAAATCATCCAGTGTAGTATTCTGATGTTGTTGTTGATGTGCCATTCTCTCCATAGCCCTGTGCAACACTTTGTGACCATCAGATGAAAGGCTCTATAGAAATGCAAAATATTATTATTATTATTACACTCATACCGGTCCTGGTTTGCCACAAAACCCTCTGCTCACGAGACACTGAATGGCGAAACTGCTTCGGAGTTTTTCTCGCGTCCAAGCAGTGCCCGATGACGAGCTGCACTCCTAGAAGGCCGTGAGGAGCTGATGGGATGTGTAAGAAAGAATAGCATTTTTATTTTTACTTGGAAGAGACAAACGCGGCAAGGAGGCTTCTTGTCAGCAGACAGGCAGCACTGCCCAGTGCATTGTTAAGAGGCCCTGGCTGCAAACTGCCATGGAATTTGTCTTAAAAATGTTGACACAGTCCTTAAGTAAATACTGCAGGCTAAGTTTGTATGATACTGTACGGCACTGCCAAACACAGCCCGTGTATAATAATTATAATTATATTTCATCTCCAAACGCTGTCAGATTGTTTTCTAACAAAGTACAGTACTTCTTACAAAGTACAATGTAGAGTCTTGTGCTTAAGAAAAACAAACACGGTCGGTCTAGCATCTAGCAGAGGCCCAAAGGCCACAAACGTCAAGTGGCCAGCAATAAACAGTACTGTTAAAAGATTGTACATGAATTGAACGAAGCTATTATGGAATGAAGGGGGAGTGGGGAAGAGACGATGATGGGAGAAGGGAATTCCACCGCCATGCCAGAGAAGGAGCAGTGAGGTGCGTGGGGAGCGGGTGAGGGGGGAGTGGGTGAGTACAGGAGTAAGCGGGTGAGTGAATGAGTGTGTGGGTGGATGGGATGGGTGAGGTGAGTTGGTGAGTGGGTGAGTGAACGTGTGGGTGGATGACTGAGTGGTTGGGGTGCGTGTGTGTGTGTGTTGAGTAAATTGATGAGTGTATATGTGAATGAGTGTGTGGTTGGGTATGAGTGGGTGAGTGTCCGATGATGGGTGGGTGAGTTGTTGAGTGCATGTTGTAATCTGCAGCGTGGTGATGGTTGATTACGGTGTAGCAGATGAGACTCAACGGTCAGTGTTTGGTTGACGGACTCCTCAACGTGGGTGGAGGAATCGATGAGTGAAGTTCGTGAGAAGTGACCCCAGTGGTAACAGACCCCGACCAGTGTGCATCTGCAGCGACTCAGCGTCCTGCATCACCTATCAATGTCACATCAGTGTAACGTACAGATTAATGCATATACTATGCTTGTGGTTGTGATCATTTTCTGTAACTGTGTAACTGTAACGATCCCACGGTAACCCTCAGTCCCAAGTGAGTCTGGGTGTGACGCTATCCCCAATGCAATCATCATTTTTTTCACCACGCTTGAGGGTCCCGCCAAGTTTTCACAGTCGGGCAGGAGGGGGGTGATGTTGCTGCCGTGTGTCATCCCAAATGAGTCATTTTCAGGACATTTTACAGCAATGATGATGTTTGCCTACGAACAAATACGTTTTCTTTTCTAGCTATGGAAACAAAACCGGAAAACATGCAGAACCAGGGGAGAACATACTGCACTCAACGACCACAACAATCGCCATTTACCATGAAGTGACGGTGATGTCACTAGGGTGCTGGCAGATCACACGAGAGACCCAAGTGCCTTGGGTTAACTGCTGATATGACTGGCAGATGCACCAAATGTGCTCCACGCTGTGCCACCTTGCTGTGTTTTAGCCCCTGGATTTCTCACACATACTACAGCAGAGAGAGAACACACAAACTTCAAGCAGAAAGACGCCCGAGTCAAGAATCGAACCCAGGGACCTCCTGCTGCGAGGCACAAGCGTCACCATCGTATCGCCGCCGTCCCTCTGCCGGCTGCTGAAAGCGTTTGTGTTCATTTCGCGAGGGACAAACAACCCGACACTATTTACACTCGAGCTGTTTGCTCTCTGCCAGTTGCATTGCAATTGTGCTACTGGTGTCACGTGTGCCCTCGGGCTGAGAACCTGTACCGCTGTCACCGTCCATCACCACATCCCGAACCCAGGGACCAATGATCCAGTGCAACGGAATGTCATCAACGAACCGAAAGGGTAGCAAGGGGGCTATGTAAATGCAACATCTATGCCTCACAGGCAGTTAAATGCCCACCTAGGGCTTATTTCTGAGTGGAGTTTGTGTTGTCCCTGTTCTCCGTGGGTTTCCTCCAGAGTTTGTGGCTGCCTCCAACAAATAAAAAAACACTAATTAATGAATTGGTCAATAACATCAAAATATATAGGATGCAGTGGTTGGAAAATTTCGGCCATGGCCGGCTGCATGGATGCCATCCACCCCCCAGCTCTCTGTGGTTTCCTCCTGCCTCCAGATCTAAGTTTCGTCCATGACCAGGCATAGCTTTGTGTGTGTTAGACATTGTATTATTATTCTTGGGGCGGCGCGGTGGCCCAGTGGTAAGCGCTGACGCATCACAGCAAGAAGGTCCCGGGTTCGAATCTCTCGGCTCGGGTGCCTTTCTGTGTGGAGTTTGCATGCTCTCCCCGTGTCCGCGTGGGTTTTCTCCGGGTACTCCGGTTTCCTCCCACAGTCCAAAAGCATGCTCCTGGATAGGTTGATTGGCTCGCAGACTAAATTGTCCCGCAATGCCCGGCGATGGACTGGCGTCCCGTCATTGGGTGTATTCCTGCCTTACGCCCTGTGTTTCCGGGATAGGCTCCGGCTCACCATGAGCCGATATAGGATTAAGCGGTTTCAGATAATGAGATGAGATTATTCTTCTTCAGGGTTCTTGGTTTCCTCCAACAACTTTAAAATTAATTGGCCCACAACATCATAATATATAGGACGTAGTGTTTGACAAATATTGGTGCCAGTTGGCTGCGAGGCTGTCTGCTCCCCGTCTCTCTGAGGTTTGCTTGCGCCTTCGTATCTGTGTCTCGTTTGTGAGCAGGCGTGCAATTTTTGTGAATTATGAATCGTATCATTATTTTAATTATTATTGGATCGTGCGAATGTACAAACCGTAAAGCAGCCTAAGCCACCAAGTGGTTACATCATTTGCCCTCGTTTCTCAGTTAAACGGTAAAAGCACAGCCATGCAATCGCTCACTCATGCCACTGCTGGCAGAAGGGCCTCCATGACACAGAGCTCTGGAGGAAATGTGGTCGATTCTACCAGACGTTCTGGGGAGGTGGGCATGTCCACACTCTGCTACACTGATCACAACTTGCCAATCAGCTGCACTGAAACTATCTTCACCACTTGGCAACAAAAGTGGAGAGAGAGGTTTGAGAACCTTGCTTCGTTGATACTAAGGAGATGGAGTGGAACCGTCTATCCCCGTTATGGCTCTCAACCGGTGGTTTTTCGTCTGTGGACACCACACCCAGGTAAGTGGGGCTTGAGGTGCTTAAAGCTTGAGAACCCCTGCACTATGCCACCAGCTGCCCTGCGGCAGTTGCCCCCATCTCCCCGTGGCTTACGCACACGCTAGATAATTTATCGTGTCGAACACAGTGATGCAGAAATCCGTGGTTTAGCCAACCTGGTATGAAGCTAGCAGTAGATCACCCTGTGTTAGAGAATGGCGTTGGGAACATGACATCAAAGAAGTACTTCTGAAATGAAATTCAACATTCTTAGTTCGGCAATTAGGGGAAGATTATATTGCGTGAAAAACAGGGTACTGCAGCAAACTCCACCATGGTACTGTACTCCTCTACTCCCTCGGCTATCTTCCCCACCTTCGTCAATCCACACTAAAATACGTGGAGAAGTATGGTCAAATAACCATATTTGTTTACTCAGAAAAGCCTTACTGAGGCTTAAGATTGAATAGGGCAGGGTGTTGGCAGCAAGGCGCAACTGAGTTTGATTCTGGACTTGGGCACCTCCCTGTATAGAGTTTGTATCCTTCCCCGTGTTCTGCATGGGGTTTTTTTCCGGGTTATTTCCATATAAATACACACAATGTAACTAGTATTGGGCAAAACATCCCAGTGCTGACAAATTACCTGCAATTTACTCGATTTGGATCACATGCAGCAGCAACAAGACTGCCCCCTACCGTGAAAATCTGCCAGTACCCGCTTGAAAAATAGTATTGAGACAGTGCGACTGCTCTGGGTAAACAAGCGTAGTCGTAATAAAAATGGTCATGCTAGTTTTTTCAGAAGAGGGGGCGATGGTCCCTAAGTCAGTGCCACCCATGTCATGTGTGAGGGCGTTACCTGTAAGCGAGTGTGTAGGTGAGGGTTAGCCATGAGAATTTCTCTCAAAAGCTGATGTTCTGGCATAACCATGTCAAATTATTAATCTCCTCTTTTTACCCATTTTTCTGGCAATAATAGTGTTAAGTTCTTAAAAACACCAGACACTTTTTATAAAGTGTCAAGTTTGCAAAAACCACACACGTTGGTGGTAAATATTTCAATCAACATTCTTTGATAATGTATGCATTGTCCTTGAAACTGATTGGCCTGCATCAGAGATGGCTTTCTTTTTAGCCTTGTCTCAATGCTTGCCAGATGTTGCCAAAAGGAAATCAGTCTCAGGACAACACAATATCAATGCCTTATAGCTCGGGTTGAGCAGTTTATGCTATGGGTACTTTTTGCCAGTAAGAGTTGCAAAAAAGAGAAGGGGCTTTACCCATTTTTCTGGCCATAACAGAGTTGTGGAGTTAGAGTTTTACGAGCGGACAGTGTGATTGCGAGAACCGTGATTCATCGAATGCGTTGTTGACTCACGTAATCCCGTGTTGGCGAGCTTCTGTTGCTTACCCATTGTCTCGCCGGTATTTGCATGAGGTCATCTGGGGGGAGGGGGGGCGCCGAAAGGGGAGACGGAGGGGAACGGTGGTGATTGGTGCTGAGAGAGGCGCCGTAAGGGGATACGGGGAGGACGGCGGTGATTGGTGGGGATAGAATATAAGGAAGTCGAGTCGAATCAGGGGGGGAGTTGAGTCTTCAGTCAGTCATCAGGGAGCCAGGATGTAGTCTGCAGCTCGTGTTCGTTATGCCCCGGGCCTGCGTCGCGCCGTTCAATAAAGCATCAAAAGTCAAGAAGTCTCTGCTCGCTGGCTGAATGATCGCGGAGTGAATGCCGATCCTCGCCGTGGTGTTATCGCCGAGCCGTCACGAGTCCGCGGTCCAAGTCGTGGTGCCACAGAGTTAAGTTCTTAAAAACACCAAAAAGACACATTACAACTCTTACTGGCAAAAAAGTACCCATAGCATAAACTGTTCAACCCGAGCTATAAGGCATGATATTGTGTTGTTCTGAGACTGACTTCCTTTTGGAAACATCTGGCAAGCATTGATACAAGGCTAAAAAGAAAGCCATCTCTGATGCAGGCCAATCAGTTTCAAGGACAATGCATATATTATCAAAGCATGTTGTTTGCAGTATTTACCACCAACGTGTGTGGTTTTTGCAAGCTTGACACTTTATGAAACGTGTCCATTTGGTGTTTTAAATAACTTCACACTTATTGCCAGAAAAATGGGTAAAGTCTCTTCTCTTTTTTACAACTCTTACTGGCAAAAAAGTACCCACAGCAGTCTTCTCTCTCTCGACACGGCTATCCCAAAAGAACAGATATTGAGAGTAATTCGCATATATTGAGCAGTGAACACCTATGTGATTCCCTGTGTGTGGGTTGTCACTGAGCATGTGTGTGAGTGGGAGAGGTTTGCCCATGTGGGTGAGCATGTGTGTGGATGAATGTGTGTGTGTGGGTGAGTGTTACCTGTGAATGTAAGTGGGCAAGTGTGTGTGTGGATGAGTGTGTGTGTGGACTGGCGACTGGCAAAACAACCCCCTCCTCCTCGTGGTGCCAGTCGGTAATGCTATGGTTACTGCTCATAGTTTTCACAGCGGCCAAGGAGGCTCTGGATTGGTGTGGGGGGCTGGTAACCCCCACACCTTCAATTTAATCACTATAAAATCATGCAAAGATGAAGAAACACTCAAGTTTGTACCGGAGGACCTGGGGGAGGGGGCGCTTATGACGTTTCCTGGCAAAACCTCATTTGGCAGAGTCAGGAGACTGAGATCTCACCCCCGGGATTTCTCCAGAAACAACAAAAAGCCGCTGCATATGGCCACGTGGAATGTTCGAATGCTCGTTGTGTCGGAGAGGTTGCCACTCCTCTGTCCGGAGCTGGACTGGTACCGCCTGGACCTCTGTGGGATAGAGGTCAGGTGGAATGATTCTGGTTCCCATCAGCAGAAGGGGTGGACAGTCCTCCATTCGGGACAGGAAACTGCCAAGCGACAGGGAGTGGCTCTTCTTCTTAATAAAAGAATGAAGGAGGCGTGGAAACGCGGTGGAGAGGTGTGGGAATCTGTGAGCCTCAGGTTACTATGGGCTCGCATCCCTATAAATGGGAGGCGAGGGATGATGGTGGTGGTTGCTTACGCCCCCACTGAAGATCAACATCAGTGGAGGGATGCAGGTAAGGCCGATGAGTCCGATACCTTCTATGACCTCCTGTCCCAGGTGTTGGCTAAAATGAACCCTCGGGATAGAGTCATCCTTCTAGGTGACTTCAATGCCCAAGTGGGTCATGATGTAGACACCTGGGCTGGAGTGATTGGAAGGCAGGGGCCAAATCAGCTCAACAACAACGTGAGTGGCTGGCAGAGGTGCCATCTATAGAGGAAGTACATAAGGCGATCCAGAGACCAGGAAAAGCACCGGGCAGAGATGATCTTCCAAGCTAAATGCTTAAGGAAAGTGGTGCTTGTCTCCAAACTGCCCCATATGACAATCAAAACTGTCTGGAGCACAGTAAGGGTGCCGCAGGAATGGAAGGATGCCCCAGTGGTCCCCCTCTCTGAGAAGGGAGACCGCACCGATTGTATCAACTGTGGGGGCATCTCGCTCCTTAGTGTATCGTAAAAGGTCCTGGCAAGGCTCATTCGACATCGCTTTGCCAGGCATGCCGAGGAGAGGCTTGCGGAACCCCAATGCGGTTAAAGGCTGGGGCGAACTTGCACAGATGCCATATTCTCTGCCCGGTTGCTACATCAGATGTGTAGGGAATTCCAACAGAGCCTGCTTCTCTGCTTTATTGATCTGGTCAAGACCTATAATACCATCAGTAGGCCAGGGCTGTAGGTTGTTCTTCACATTTTCGTGATCCATGATACTCTGCTCATCGTCATTAAGGATCTTCATGATGGTGGGCAAGCCCGGGTAAAGCCGTGTGGTCGGGAGTCGGAGCCATTCCCTGTTTACGTTGGGGTGCGACAGGGATGCACTCTGGCTTCTGCAATATTCAACATTTTTTTAAAAGCAGGTTGTCGAGAGATTTTCCATGGATGTTCCAGAGTAATATACATCTTGTACAGGCATAATGGGAGGTTGATCGATGCCCGGGTGCAGTCAAGGGATGGCTCCCTATTGGCCAACCATGTTATCTATGCTGACGATTTGGTGATTCCTGCTCATTCTGAGGAGTTGGGGGCTTTGCTGTTGTACCTGGAGCATGCCACAAAGAGGTGGGGTCTTACCATCAGACCCACCAAAAGCAAGCACCTGTCTGGATATTTTGTGCCACCGAATACTCCAACCCCTCAGCTCTCCATGAGTGATGGGAGTAGTTGCGGAGATAGTGGAAAAGTTTTCATATCAAGGCAGTGTGCTAATGGCCGGTTCCGGTTTAGCAGCAGAGTTTTCGCTCCAAATCACTTGGGCAGCATTATCCTTTCATCGGCTACGTAACAGCTTTGTTATGTTTTTGTTTTTGCACTGGGACCATGAGACACGTAATTTCGTTCCTCTGTATGCTGTAATTGTATAAGGAATGACAAAAAAGTTAATTTATATGTCTATTTAATGCTGTGCGGAAGCTGCCTGGCCTGTCGCTCTATACGAAGCTTCGGGCCTCCCCAGCTGCAGTTATGCCCTTTCTTAGCGATGCTTGCGAAACGTGGATTCCCCGGGCAGAACATCTGCGGTATTTTGAAACCTTTCGGCTGGCCTGCCTATAATCTCTCCTGGGTTTAACCAGGTTGGATTGCGTGAGGAGCTCACAAATGTTTGAAAGATCTAGACAAAGTCCTTTTTGTGAGCTCTTTCAGCAGTCGAGACCGTGGTGGCAGGGTCCTGTAGCCAGCATGCCCAGTCAGCATGCCCAGCGACCGCTTGGCCAGATAGAGCAGGCTAAACGGGCACACCATGGGCTAGAGAAGAGATGGACTGATGTGGCACAGGAGGACCTGGATTGAGTGGACATGTTGAAGACTGGTACCAGCGGTGTCAAGGTCGACCTCTGTGGATCGTGAAGAATGCCACGGGGGAGTTGGAGGCAGTCGCTTTCCAACAACGGAAGGCGGAGAAGCTATGCTTACACCAATGAGAGGAGCGCCGGGCGGCTAAAGCACAGCAGGTTGGCACAGTAGGGAGCATAGCTGGTGCATCTGCAGTCATGTCAGGCAGGCAACTCATAACACCTGGGTCTGTCCCTATACCTTTCGTCAGCGAGCCTTTGACACTTCACGTGGCCTCCAAGTGCATATGGCCTGGCGCAGGCACCATAGTGAGTTCACCGCTACTTAATGGTGAATGGCGGTTGTTGTTGTGGGTGAGGTTACCTGTGAGAGTGTGTTTGAGTGTGTGTCACTGAAGGTTACCTTGGCGTATGTGGCACGTGTGGCACGGGCTGCAGAGCGCCACGGCACATGTTTTCCGCCATCCTCAGCGGGCACAAGGCATCGTCCACCCTCGCCATTCTCCTTCCTGCTCTGCTTTGCCACAGCTACAGACACCCCCATGTAGCCAGATTAATGAAAATAGAGACTTCATTAATAGTTTTTTCTCACTCTCAGAGACTAAGAGAAATTTTAGAGGAACCACAGACAAGTGGCAAGGTGGCCAATACCAATGTGAATAATTGCCCAAGTTCAGTTGTCTTACATTGGGATGTTTGGCCATTAATGAGCACTCGATCATACACGTGGCAGGAAACCTGGGTATCCGTGCGAGGGAGGTAATTATCAATCCCTGTCCAAATGGAAATCAGTCCACTTACTGTTCTGTCTGTACACAGGGCACCAAACTCAGGTTGCCAGGTCCGAAGCGCAGTGCACTAACTGTGCCATGGCTTCCTAAACAAACAGCCGCTATTTGACCAAAAACAGCAATGTAATGACTACATCACTTGTTCCAGGCTCGGTGCACTTTGAGGCTGTCACGTGAAGTACCAAGGGCCTGCTGGCAATAGGTCATGGGACAGACCCAGGTGTTTACGTGGAGGCGAATGATACGCGCACAAAAGCAAAGATCTGCCCCATGCAGTCTGCACAGGCTTCGGGGCCAAGCACTCTTAGCGTTTTATTTAAGGTGGAAGGAACCGTTGAGCTATGTAACTCTCTTAACAGGTGTCCAGTGGAGAGGGGTAAGCAAGTTACAACATCTCAGGCCAGCAGCGGGAATTTAGACAGGACAATTAACCTCGACGGCAGCATATATTTAAACTGTGGGAGCAAGTCTGAGTACTTGGCGTAAAACCACGCGAACAGGAGTGAACGCGCAAACTCCACACAGAAAGGAATCCGAGCCGGAGATCGAACCCTGGACGTTTTTGCTATGAGGCAGACGCATCACTCACCGTGCCACCTGGTACTTCACCGTGCTGGTTAGTGTGGCCCGGTGGTTTGGG
>JAZEWT010000016.1:9401324-9412407 GCA_036362905.1 Mordacia mordax
AACTCCACACAGAAAGGCACCCGAGCCGAGAGATTCGAACCCGGGACCTTCTTGCTGTGAGGCGTCAGCGCTAACCACTGGGCCACCGCGCCGCCCAGTCTCATAATTAAAGAGTAAATTTTCATACAATCAATGTCAGGATTAAGCGGTTTCAGATAATGAGATGAGATGGAGACAATCAATGTCTCCTGTAAAACCTACGGCTGTCAAGCCTCACAGCAAGGAGTACCCCTAGTGTGATGCCTAGTCTCGATCATGCTGAGACACGTGCATGTGGGGAGTGCATTAGAGTCCCCCCGTGCCAATTGCCAGTGAGTCACAAGGTGCTGAGGCGACCGGATGAGGTAATGTGACAACACCCATGCTAAGTCATAAAAACAACTCGTGATCGGTGACGAAGGTGGCAGTTGTGTGTGCAGGCGTGCGAAAATGGATATAAACGCGTGTGAGGGCTAGGGAGGACTCTCGCCTAGGAAGTGTTGGAGGAGGCTGCGTGAAGATGTAGGGTAGCGCTGATGTTTGGGGGGAGGGTAGCAGACCGTTGTGGGCTGTTTCCCGGTCGTGTGCTGCAATGGAGAATTAAAGCATTGTCACTGCTTCTTTCGCTGGCTGAGTGAGTGCATCGTTGAGTGACGGTGAACCGCTATGCCTCTGCTGAAGAACCCCTGGCAGCCTACGCCACATGCCCGCACGAACAAGTTGGACCCACGGGTGTCTGGCGGGGATTATGACTGAGGTCGACTCCCTTGGAGGATTCCCCGCCGAAACACCACAGTTTGGTGTCAGAATTTGGGATGTGGATTCACGTCGGAGACTGCATCAAGTTGAGTCTGACTACGGCGTGAGGTAGCTGTGGACGGCACCATGACTGACACGGCGGAGGTGTCTACGTGCCACTACTGGTGGCGTGGCGCTGGCCAGAGGGAGTCGTAGCAGAGCAGCAGTGGCGCGAGCGCAGCAGAGGCAAGCAGAGTCGCAGGAGTCCAGAAGCGGCGCGACTTGGAGCGCAACGGAGGCTAGGAGAGGGTGATAGAGCGAGTATGCTGCAGAGACCGTGGCGACGGTGATGGCGACGCCTGCATCGGCGCGACACATCTGGAGGGAATGTCAGCTGAGGAGTTCACCAGCAGCGAGCGAGGTCTGACTACTGGCGGCATGGCGCGGGACGGAGGGAGTTGCGGCAGGCTCAGCTAGCCGCGCCAGGCTGGCCTGGCTTGGCTCAGCGAGCCACGTGCGTGTGCAGAGCATGCGCAGTAGCCCGCCTTTTTTGCAGGGGGGCAGAGCCGATGCCGGCCAGCTGCAGCGGAGGCGCTGTGGGCGGCACACCTCAGTGGGCAGGCTGTAAAGCGGCCTGGGCTGCAGCGACGGCCACAGGAAAAATAAATGCAGTGAGCGAGGCCTGCCGAGAGTCGTCTACGACGGGAAGCTGTCATTTTTTAGTGCCTCGTAGGCACTGGAGCTGGGGGGAGGGGGTGCTCTCTTTTCGAGGGCTCCCGGCTCATCGACCTCCAGAAGAAGTGATGGCGAAGCAGGGGCCGCCGAGAGCCATCTGCGACGGGAGAGTTACTATTGTGGTAGCGCCTCGTCAGCATTGGAGCTGGGGGGGGGGCGCTATTGGCGATGGGTTCCCGGCTTGTCAAACCCCAGAAAGGAGTGACGGCGGAGGCGGGAGCTGCGCGGTAACCATCGGAGCTGGCGGCAAGTGTGTGTTGTTCCTCAGTGATTGTTGTTCCTCGGTGTGTGTTATTGCTCAGTGTGTCTTGTTCCTCAGTGTGCGTTGTTCCTCAGTGTGTGTTGTTCCTCAGTATGTATTTTCACAGTGTGCATTGTTCCTCAGTGTGTGTTGTTCCTCAGTGTGTTGTTCCTCAGTATGTATTGTTTCACAGTGTGTTGTTCCTCGGTGTGTGTTGTCATGATATTGTATTGTCTCTCAGTGTGTGTTAGACCGAGTACCCCACTGGTTTGAGTAGACATCGTTGTCGTGATGTTGTGGTGCCCCGGTAAGTGTGCGAGTGCCCATCAGAGGCGGTTCCCTGGCAAGTGTGCGAGTGACCATCAGAGGTGGTGGTGAGTTGTGTGAGTGACCATCAGAGGCGGTACCCCAGCAAATGTGTGAGTGCCAATCAGAGGCGGTTCGCTTGCAAGTGTTTGAGTGACCGTCATAGGTGGTGGTTAGTTGTGAGTGACCATCAGAGGTGGTTCCCTGGCGAGTATGTGAGTGACCATCAGAGGCAGTTCTTTGGCAAGTGTGTGAGGGACCATCAGAGGTGGTGGTGAGTGTGTGAGGATACCGTGGTGTGTACCGAAGAGGGTACCATGGTGTGTGCCGGAGAGAGTGCCATGGTGTGTGCCGGAGTGAGTGCTGTGGTGTGTGCCGGAGAGGGCAGCGTGGGGTGTACCGGAGAGAGTACCATGATGTGTACCGAAGAGAGTACTGTGGTGTGTACCGAAGAGGGTACCGTCGTGTGTACCGAAGCGAATACCGTGGTGTGTACCGAAGAGAGTTCTGTGGTGTGTACCAAAGACGGCACCGTGGCGTATACTGGTATACTGGAGAGAGTACCGTGGTGTGTACCGAAGAGGGTATCGTGGTGTGTACCGAAGAGGACACCATGGTGCGTACCGAGGAGGGTGCCATGGTGTCTACCGGGAGAGAGTATGGTTTTGTGAGAGAGGGTGACGAGTGTGTATGTTAGCAGCATGTGGACCCCCCCACCCCCACTGGGTGAGTCGACATCAGAGTGAAAGTGCCGTGAGTCCTCAGCATGTGTAAGTGCTGGCGACTCACCCAGACTTGCAGCGCAAGTCTGGGTGGTGCCGAGCCTCGTCCGTGCCAAGCCACGTTCATGTGGGGAGTGCGTTATGGTCCCCCCGTGCAAATTAACAGTCACGAGGTGCTGAGGTAGCTGGATGACATAATGTGACGACACCCATGCTGAGTCATAAAAACAACACGTGATCGGTGACGAAGGTGGCAGTTGTGCGTGCGGGCGTGCGAAAATGGATATAAACGCGTGAGGAGGGCTAGGGGGAGACTCTCTCCTGGGAAGTGTTGGAGGAGGCTGCGTGAAGATGTAGAGTAGCGCTGATGTGTGGGGGGTGGGCAGCATGCCGTTGTGGGCTGCTACCCGGTCGTGTGCTGCAGTGGAGAATAAAAGCATTGAAAACATCCAGAAGGCTTCTGCATCATCTGTCGTCGCTGCCTGTTGTCGCTGACTGGGTGAGTGCATCGCTGAGTTTGGTGAACCGCTATGCCGCTGCTGAAGAACCCCTGGCAGCCCGCGCAATATGGCCGCACGCGCCAACATGGCCACACGCGCAAGTTGGACCAACGGGTGTCTGGCGGAGATTATGACTGAGATCGACTCCTTTGGAGGGTTCCCCACCAAATCACTACACTGGGTTAGATTTCCACTCAGGCGCAATTGTCTGTGAGGTTTCTATCAATTGAGTACATTTGTGGTGTAATTTCTTCAATTTTCCCCCATGAGGCCAGCACACGGTGGCCTAACTCTTGCAAATGGCTTGTGGGATCCATAACATTCACCGTGCAGTGGACGGTGCAAAGTGTCACGTAGCTTTATTATGGCACCATTTCAAAGCAACCCACATCACATTTCATATTAACCGTTTCCAACTGCCCTGCTCTAGTCTAGCCAAGGGGATCTCCAGCAGCAGCAGCAGCCCCTTTGAAAGTTTGCTTCGGTAGTCTGCTCAGAAGCAAACTCGTTTATTATATCGCAGGATTGCAAGATATAACGACGGCTTCGGGAGGCCCATATCCAGCAGCGGATTGACCATGGCTAATAATGGCGACAATAACGAGCAGTGCTAGAGCCGGTCGCTCTCGATGCACAATGATAGGTCGCTGTAGCCACTGTCTTGCGAGCCGGCCGCGGGGTCCAGCACATCCGACGGGTTCAGATGATCTGCGGTGTCAGCCGGGGCGGGGCTCTTTGTGGGCCCCTTGTACACGAGGAACGCCACGAGGAAAAAGACGATGGTCACGACCTTGCAGCACACGCCTGCGGGACGCGCAGAGAACGAATGGTCACTGCGTGCATTAGCGGACGGTGGGCGTGACGACCTCCCGTAATAAATGCCCGGGTAACCGGCTACACGGGCCCATTATCCGAGTAACAAATCCATTGAAGCCCGGCTCGGTGGGCGATCGTGCTGTGCATGTGGCGTCCGGCGAGTGTGCCGAGCGGGGGGCGGGGGGGAGGGGGAGTACCGATGGCGAGCAACAACAGCGACATGGTGGGGTTGTCGTATGTCCAGCACGCCCCACGCTCCCCACATGGCTTCTCGCTCCACAGGATGCATGTCTTGTCGATGATCGCTCCGAAGAGGATTGGCCCCGGGATAGTGCCTTCACCACGAGTGACAATGCGTGAGACGTTCACAACGACAACAATGATAATGCGCAGTTAATTTCTTGTGCTTCAGATGATCGTCTTATGGGCATAATGCCAATTGTCTATCTATAGCCCTCTGCCATCCAATAGGGAAACTCAATTTAAGACGTCACGTGATGGGTAAATATATTACAACTTTGATAGTGCTGTTTGTGGTTGGCTTCTTGACGTTTTGGGCTTGTCCTCAGCAACCGCGATGAAATAAGAAATCGCGACCGAATCACGAGGATTCACAGAATCACGCTGGCAGGATTGGTGGTGTGGGTCATGACCCCGCGGGGAGGGCAGACATGGAGAAGACGTTACCTAGCGCGCGGATGAACAGCCACTGCACACCCAGCGCGAAGGAGCGTTGGCTGTTCGGGACGCACCTGCACCACACAAACACCCAGCGTGCAGCCTCGGCACACTCTTGGGTCAAGTGCTGAAAGCGAGTGGCACCTATGCAGGTCGGTATGGCACCCCTGTGAGAGGTGGTGTGGCCACAACCATGCCCAGTGGTGGTGTTTTACACACATCACACCGGTGTTCATTCATGGTTGAGTTGACTTAGGGGAGACCCAAAGCTGGGTTGAATAATCTCATCTCATCTCATTATCTGAAACCGCTTAATCCTATATAGGGTCACGGTGAGCTGGAGCCTATCCCGGAAACACAGGGCGTAAGGCAGGAATACACCCGACGACGGGAAGCCAGTCCATCGCCGGGTTGAATAATCACCATAATTTGTTTTTAGTGGGAGTCAATTTTATCAGCATTAATTCTAGACAAACAAATCTCCGGGCTGGTTTACATTCAGCGTCTCATCAGTTGTCAGGCCAGCCCATTCCAATGAACGCTGGTCAAATGCCAGATGGTTATAAACATGGACCCTCCCTATAATACACAACGCAGAAAAAAACAATGGTAACGATGTTGTCTCATGTTGCTACTGGTGGTGGTGGTGATTATGATGGTAGTGGTGGTGACAGCCTCAAATGGGTACATAGTGCAGTGTCAATATTGCCATTAGGGAGACAACGGTGGCCTGGCGTGGTGCTGGTTACCCACCTCGTTGTGTGCTGTGTCGACCTTCATAGGTGCTCACTAATTGCACTTGACTCTACAGTCGGTTAAGGAAATACGGGGGATCTTTGGCGGTGGTGATGGTGGTAGTAACGGTGGTGGTGATTGTGCCGGGCAAGGTCCTGGCATAGCTTACTCAAAATTGCCTGTCAGACACGCTGGGAAGAAGCTTGCAGAACCTCAATGTAGTTTCAGGCCGGGGCGGTCCTGCACAGATGTCAGACTCTTTGTTCGGCTGTTACAGCAGAGGTATGGGAAATTCCAACAGTACCTCCATCTCTGCTTTATTGACCTGGTCAACGTCTATGATACCATTAGTAGGCCAGGTCTGTAGGTTGTTCTTCATGCTATCGGGGTTCTTGCCTCTGCTTACAATCATTAGGAACCATCTGATGTTGGGCAAGCTCAGGCAAAGCTACATGATCAGAAGTCAGAGCCATTCCCTGTCCACCTTAGGGTGCGATAGGAATGTCCTCGGGCTCCTACGTTGATAATCTCTTTTGATGATGTAATTTTACAGGTTTTCCATGGATGTCCCGGTGGAAATTCCTTCTGGTACAGGTAGAGCGACAGACTGACTGATGACCGGGTGTGGTCGAGGAATAGTTTTCTATCGGCCAACAATGTTATCTATGCCGATGATCTGGTAATGGCCGCTCACTTTGAGTTGGCGGCTCTGCTATTGAAGCTAGAGCACGCCACAATGCCGTGGGATCCCACCATAAGCCCCACTAAAATCAAGCACCTACATGGGTATTTCATGTCACCGAATATCCCACCCCCTCCAACAACAACAGCGAAGGGCAGAGGAGTGACGCTCACAACAATGAACAGAGCACTAAAACATAAAGTTGGCAGGGTAGGGAGCACAGGGTGTGCATCTGCCAGTCATCTCAGTCACACAACCTAAAACGTCTGGGTCTGTCTCATGACCTCCTGTCGGCGAGCCTTAGACACTTGATGATTTTGCCCCATTAAAATCACGCTGTGTCTCAGGTGGAAAACCATCCCCCTGGTATACTGCAGAACTCCGGGACCTCAAGGCGAATGCATGCAGGGCTGAACAGACTTGGAGAAAATCTGGCCTCACCGTTCATGCTCAAATCTTTAAGGACCAGCTCAATTGGTACGGGAAGACACTTGATTGCGCCCGTACCGACCACTTTATCAGCATTCTGGCTGATAACTGTGACAAGCCCAAGATTCTCTTCTCGACTATTAATCAGCTTCTTCATCCAATCAGTCACTCACCCTCACCTCTCTTCATTAATAAAAATCAGGCGAATCAGTTAATTCAGTTTTCTGAGAAAAACAGAAGCCCACCATATCTCTATCCAGTCTCAACCACCCACCAATACCTCAACAAATGTCCCTTTACTAGAATCCTTTTTTTGGTTTAGGTTACACAAAAAATGGTGTCGTAAACTCTCCACTACCCGACACAACCAATTGGTAAGGTTTGTAACGTGAACAGAACGTGCCAATTCTTCACTATCCCAGCACACCGGTGCGTTGTAGAGTAAACCCGTGACCAAACTCAAAATTTTTGATTCTATCGATAACATTAGTCATGAAAGCCTTCGAATTCAACGTTCCTTCCATTACCTTGGTTTCAAAACTCCTGGAATTTTCCAAGTTAATGGAATCCGATGTCTCTTCATTAGTTACCAGATCTCGGCTTACAAACTGCTCCCTGGATCCCTTCGCATCCAAACTCATCTGGGCACATTTTAAATCCCTTGCCACCTTCTTCACTCATCTCATAAATAACTCACTTCGCTCCGGCATCGTTCCCCCACTATTCAAATGTGCCGCAGTTACCCCTCTGCTGAAATAAAAACTGGCCTCGATTGCACCATCCCTGAGAATTACCAGCTCATCTCAAATTTACCATTCTTTCTAAGATCTGTAAACGTGCAGTAGCCATGCAATTCCAAAAACATGTCCTCAACAATGACCTCCTCGATTCCTTCCAATCTGATTTCAGATTTGGCTATAGTACCGAAACTGCTCTGGTCAAATTAGTTAATGACCGACTTGTCGTTGCTTATGAAGGCTTGCCAAGTATTCTTATCCTTCTGGACCTGAGCGCTGCCTTTGATACCGTTGACCACCCTACCTTACTTGCGCGACTGGAGGGCATAGGGGTCTCTGGCTCTGCCCTGCACTGGCTGAGCGCCTACTGCTCTGACTGGAAGCAGTTTGTCAGCGTCAGAGATCCATCTTGTTTTGTCTGGAATTCCTCACGGTTCAGTCCTCGGACTACCCCTCTTCAGCATCTACATACAACCACTTGGCCATATCCTGTGCAGCCTCAATCTCAGCTACCAGTGTATGCCGATGACATCCAAATCCATATCCACGAAAATCCATCCATCAATGTGTCTGATCTTTTTGTCGTCCTCACTATCAACTGTGAAGGCCTGGCTTAATTCAAAGTTCCTAAAACTAAATGGCGACAAAACAGAAGTTTTGCTTGTCCCGCACCAATAATCCAGGCTGAACCCATCCAATTGCTGCTTAACGACCAGATGATTGAAGTTCTTAAGGCAGTCTGGAGTCTAGGGGTGACTCTTGATTCCTCACTCAGCTTTAAGACATACATTAACAAGGTGATGATGGTATCCTATTTCGATTTCACAAACATAGCCGAACTGCACAACATCCTGTCACCCTTCGATGCTGAGGAGCAAATACACATCTTTATCTCTTCACTAATCGATTTTTGCAATGCAATATCCCCCTGCCTACCTAATCAGTCGTCTCCAACGTGTGGAGAATGCGGCTGCAAGAGTCATCACTCACACATCTATTGACGATCACATATCCCCAGTACTGGTGTGTCTCCACTGGCTACTGGTTATATACGGGATCAAATTCAAGATCTTCCTTCTCACCTACAAGGCTCTCACTGGCGCTGCTCCGACATACATCTGTAACCTACTTCAGGCACCCTCCTCAACACTACAAACCTCCATCCTCCAATACGGGCTTGCTGCATGTGTCCAGATCGCACCTCCATTCGATGGGTAACAGAGCCTTCTGGCGCACTGCTATTAGACTCTGAAATGCTCTTCCATTGGAGATTTAGTCAGCTGAGTCCCTGAGCATCTTCAAATTGCGTCACATCACCAGTGCTACCCAGTCCTCTGGCTAGCACTGGTGATGTGGCTCACTGTTGCGATGCTGGGATAATGGATCACTGTCAACCTGCGTTTGCTCAGGAACACTTATTCCTCCCTTCGTTTGTAACCATTATTTTTTATCGCTTATTTTATGTCCTTCTCTAAATAATAGTTATTATTTGACTTTCAATTGAATTGTTCTGATGTTGTTGTTGTTATTGACGCCGTTCTCTCATCTCAGATTTGTAACAAAAAAACAAACAAAAATGTTATTGCTGCTGATTTTCTGTTCTATGCCGTTGGTGTTGATGTGCCGTTCTCTTTGCAGCTCTGTGCAGCGCTTTGTGACCCTCTGGTGAAGAGCACTCTAGAAGTGCAATTATTATTATCTTTGCATGCCCTTAAAGTGCACATGACTTGTCACAGGCGCTGTGGTGATGTCACCGCCACTCAGTGGTGAATGATGGTTATTGTTGTTGTTGATAATGATTGTGGTTGGTGGTCGTAGTGGTGACAGTGGTGGTAGCGGTGATGATAGTGGTTGTGATGGTTGTGACGGTGGTGATGGTTGTGTAGGTGATGTTGGTGATTTTGGTGATGGTGGTGATGATGGTGGTGGTGTGTACAGCCCACCGCAGTGTTACGTTGACGGCTGGCGTGTTGGAGATAAAGGTGAAGATGATGATGAGGAGGAAGAGGCCGAGGAATAGAGGCATGTTCTTGCACGTCGAGCTGCACTTTCCTTCCTGCACACTGGGGCCCATGCTGGGGCCCACGCTGGGGCCCACGGTTGGGCCCACAATTGGGTCTTCCACTTCCAGCCCCACACACGAGCAGTTCGCGAATCCCTGTACCCGCAGTCACGATCACCATCGTCATTAGCAGCAGGGCGGTGGTTGTGGCGCACTTGCTCCTGGGATCAATTTCAAATTTGGGTACCTCTGTGGAGGTTTTATGTTCTCCCCTTGTTCTGCATGGGTTCCTCCCTGTTCTCCGGTTTCCCCTCAACGCTCAAATTCACCCCATGCAATATAACTGGGATTGGCAAAAACCACCATCCCCACTGTTGGAAAAATGACCTGTATATTATTCAATTGGGATCACACAGCAGCAGCAACTATCGCCCTTGCATCAAAAAATTGCCAGAGCCCTCCTGAAAAATAGTTTAGAGGCTCGTCGAGGCTTCTCTGTGTGAGCATGATGAATCGTAAATAATAATCCACCGAGCTGGGCGACATAGTTGTGAGTCCGAGGGACCAATCTGTGCTCAAGCAGAGCTGTGTTTGAGCACCAGCGAGCCTGTGCGGCACTCTAACTGTTGCATCGACCGCCATTTTTCTGATATGTCGCCAATTCTGACAGCGACACCGGCACACGACGGTCACCTCGTTTCGAATGACGTCCTGGGATCTCTTAACGTCCACCGTAAGCAGAGTGGATGGTGCGCAGAGCAATATTTCACCTCGGTGAGTTTGGTGGTGCAGCCCGCGTAGCAGGCCGAGTAGTACTGCACGGCATCGCTGGCGCACACTGGCGTGAACAGCGAGCGGTCACAGCCGCACAGCACATTGCACTTGGCCTCCAGCTGCACCACCGTGCCGGACCTGTGGTGCACAACCGCTCGCTCCATCATTGGGGCGGCACGACCCAGGGAAAACCTGCGTTCGATTCCCGAACCGGGAATTCTCGAACCGGGGATCGAGCACAGGCTTTTAAATCGTGCTTCACAGCAAGAAGGGACTCGGTTCTCTATGTCCTCTAAGTTTTCTTGGTCTCTCCCTACAACAAAAACAACAAGTACATTTTCAAAATTTTAGAAAAAAGAAAGCTCCATAAATTACTTGTGGGCAGGGCGGTGACGCAGTGAGTAGCGCTGTCACCTCACAGTAAGAACCCCAAGTTTGATTCCCGGCTCGGGTGCATTCTGTGTAGAGTTTGCTTGTTCTCCTCGTATGGGTTTTCGTCGGGTACTTCGGTTTCCTACCACCGTTCAAAGATACGCTGCTGCCTAGGTTAATTGGCCTGCTGAGTAAATTGTCCCAAACAGTGTGTCTAGCGATGTACTGGCGTCACATCCTAGGTATTTCCCCACCTTGCCTCCTCTGTCGGCCGGGACAGGCTCCATACTGATAATGAATGAATGAATTACTCGCACATAATTGATCAGTGTCGTGTTCACCTCCCAGCCAGGTGCTCACTCACCTCGTGCTGCCACACGGACAGCGTGTGTACCCTTTTGCGTTGGCCAGCGCGGATACCCGCGCTTACCCGTTGTAGGGCTGCGTGACGCCGGCGAAGGCGCCGTTCTCACAGCTGGCGAAGTAGAAGACGGCGCAGAGCAAGAGTGACAGCGTCGAGGAGGCGAACGCCAGCAGCAGCGTGCGGCGGCACGACAGCCGCAGCCTGCTTATCACGAGCCCCCCCACGATCTGGCCCAGCACCGCCCCCGGTATGCTCACCAAACCTAGAGCGGGG
>JAZEWT010000016.1:9441774-9456892 GCA_036362905.1 Mordacia mordax
GGGGGGGGGGGAACTGTGGTGCCTAGCCTAGACCGTGCCAAGCCACGTGCATGTGGGGAGTGCATCAGGGTCCCCCTATGCCAATTACCAGCCAGTCACGAGGTGCTGAGTAATGTGACGACACCCACGCTGAGCCATAAAAACAACTCGTGGTTGGTGACGAAGGTGGCAGTTGTGCGTGCGGGCGTGCGGTAATGGATATAAACACGTGTATTTGAGCGGTAGAGAGACATCGCCTGGGAAGTGTTTGAGGTCGCGTCACAATGTAAGGAGTGCTGATGTGTGGGGCAGGGTGGGAGTTCGTTGTGGGCCGCTACTCCGGACGTGTGTTGCTGGTGGAATAAAGCATTGAAACGCATCCAGAAGGCCTCTCTGCTCATCTGTCACTGGCTGGGTGAGTGCATCGCTGAGTGATGGTGAAACAGTTATGCTGCTGCTGAAGGTCTGGAAGCCAACACCACATGACCGCACGTGCAAGTCAACCCCCGGGTGTCTGGCGGGGATTACGATTGAGGTTGACTCCCTTGGAGGGTTCCCCACCGAGACAACACAACTGTAAATAAACTATAGACTATGTATATAATAGACTGTAGTTACACAATTTACTGTGTAGTTATGTATCATGTGGTTATATGATACTGTATGGTTATGTAATATTTTATGCAGATAAGATAATAGAGCAACTATGAAGTTAACAATGAAGACGAATTAGCCTCTAAGCAAAGCACGGGCTACACAATCAGGCTTTCACATTGATGTGGTGAACAATGGGTGAGGACAGAGGTGAGGAAAGGTAGTTTCGAGAGATGTCTCTCTCTCTCTCTCTCATAGCTACTCGTATGAGAGAGAGAGATGTGCGAGAGTATTCTGCGATTGAATGTGGAAACCAGCCCAGAGCTATTATAATAATAATACATTTTATTTAAGGCGCCTTTCTGGGCACTCAAGGACACCGTACATAATTAAGCTTGTGTTTAACCAATGCTCCCGGAATGATGAGGATGGCCATATGGCTGATGAGATGTGTAACAATCCAATTCTGTTGTCGAGTGGAGGGGCGGATGTGGTGAGGTGAGAGGGGACCGGCCTGTGTCGTTGCCGAGGTCAGAAGCACCGTGGCACCCGCCCCGCTGCTCCCCGCAGGCAGAGTTCACCATGCAGATTTCACGTGGGGTGTAGCGATCGCAAGGTGACCTTGGCATCGGGTCGCACGGGGTCACCGGGGGTTTGCTGCTACTTGCCCACCATTGGCTCGGCGAGCTATGGACGGGCGTTGTAGTGAACGTCTCTCTATGGGTCGTGAGGTCGTGTCTCGCCTCAGCCCATGATTCCACCCTCCCTCCAGGGAAAATAAAGCGAGTTCCACCTGTGGAAAAGCTCAATAGAGCTCGTGGATAGATTCGCCCCAACCTGCCATAAGAATGTAGAATGTTCCCCCAGTGGCTCTACAGGGCTGTGACCAGATGAGTATCGAGGCTTCGACGTGGTTGAGAGGACCGTAGGAAACTGTTTGACTCAAATTCACGACACAAAACCATTACCAGTCGCATTGTGAGATTTTTTTTTATTTTTTTAGCCATGGGAGAAAAACTGGAGAACCCGGTGGAAACCCACGCAGAACTGGTAGAGAACATACATTCACCAATGACCTCCGGTCACATGGTATTTAATCCATGAAGTCCACTGGGGGAACAGAGGCAGCACCGGGATATGGGATCAACCCATGAGTGGACAACTGACCATCACGCCACCGTGGCAACTTGCTCGTTACACGGGTGGTGATAGCGCAGGGTGTTTACATCCACACTCCGCTCGTACCTCATGATAAGGGTCACTCAGCGACCGTAAACCTGAACGTGGCGATAACAGGTCCGTTTGAAAATCTTATCGCGTGATTCACCAATACTGGCGGCACGGCCGTCGTGAAACCAGGGTGGTGACAAGGAGACGCGGTGGCCCGGCATGTTGAGCGAGTTCGTAGTCCATGATTTGAATTGTGCAGGCCGCCCTGGCTATAACTGCGGCGCATTGTAATCGTACGATACCACAGTGCCGTTATGCACTGTTTGTCTGACTGAGGTCTCGCGATATCATTTATACCTAGTCAGCCAGTGTGCCAGTGAGACGGGTCAAATGTGCGACATTACACTGAACATTGCTCAATTGGGATCACACGCAGCAGCATGGAACATAATAAAATTGATAACGCGCTGTGCAAATCCCACTTCTCGTCATGAATAAGAAACCACGGGTAAGGAGCTCTAAGGAAATTGCAGATAGGTGGTGGGCGGAGGGGGGGCAGTCAGTCACTTGGGCAGTGAGGGCCAGCCAGACACTGCTTCCTATACATTATGTTATTGGCCATTTAATTAATGAGTGTTATGAGTGGGAGAAAACTGGAAAACCCATAGAAAACCCACGCAGAACTGGGGGAGAACTGCATGCTTAAAGGGGCCGATGGTGTGAATCTTACTGCCTCGGGCAGTGTTACCACTGTGCCCTCCACTGGCAGATTGATTGTAAGTCAGGTGTCAAGTCAACGTCTACGGCACAGCTGCCACTGGGTGGGCCCTTTCAAATGTGTTGAGGTATGACGTGATGAGCAAGCCGTTTATCGTGGATAAGCCACTCCATCAGGAATGCACAAAATTAAATCACCAGCTCGCATCCTGAGCCATTACGCATCTCGTGAGGACAGCACAGCAAGTTTACCATCTGTAACTCCAGGAAGGCAGCTACCTGTTCCCTTTCGGTGGTTTATCCACTTCTGGACGAAAGCACCCCACCTCCCTCCCCACACCGTCTCCCATACTCTTGCAATGCTACTCAGCTCCATCGCTCCCTGGTGGTCGTCCTCTCTGATGAGTTCCATCCTCTTGGCTGCTGATCCACCACCAGGATTGTCCAATGCACCTCGCCCCTTCTAGTCGGACATGTCCTGCCCAAATTCACTCCACACACACCGTGCCGTCTCTAATATGATGTCACTCACCGCCCATGTGAGCCGCGGCCGGGAATTCAACCGAGTTCGTATTGGGGTTCGCCCACCAGAGCGGCACCGCTCCTCCACCCGATATGCCTGCCTGAAGGCATTGTGCAACGCAACCTCAGCAGTGTCCGCCTGACCACCGATAACGATCGTAACACAATGCCTTCTAACTCTCGAGCAGGATGTGTAAAAAACGCACGTGCATGTCCAACCTACTACACCTGCTGCCCTTGGGGCTACTGACCCTGCTGCCCTCCTGCCCCCAGCGAGTCCCAGCCGTTGCCCCAGCAGGGCCTTCTCCTCTGCGGGCACCGGTCCACCTTCACGTAACTCTCCATGTCGCACTCTCCCCCGGCAAATTCCCCTTTCTCTCTGCACCCCCCCAGCATCGTCGCGTGGATCTTGTCTCGCGTCACGTACTCTGACCACGAAGACTTATAGAGGTCCACGAAGACCCAGGGGGCTCGAGGCGGTCGTTTCATGATACCAAGGGCTCCACCGTAGAAGAGCCCTTTGCCAACCCGGGAGCAGAGGTGTTCCCCGCACCTCCCGGGTGGCCACGCTTCTCCGCACTGGCGCGGTGCCCGCGGCCGCCAGACTGTGCTGCCGCCGCAGCGTCTAAACTCAGAGGCCGCAGCGAGTCTGTCGGTGTCATCTCACTCAACACGTTAATTTCTGAAGGCTGAACAGATCGACGACGATGCCATTCAACTGATGTCATCCCATTCACATTCATCTCAGTCATCTTGTTTACCATAATCATCACACTCATCTCTTCAGACTGAGCAGGATGATGATGGTGGCGATGATAGTGACGATGACGGCGATGCCGAATGGCAAATCGAGGACCAGGGTTGGCGTTCGGTCGCTCAGAGATGTGCTGGCTGCTGCTGCCAGAACCCTCGAGATGGAAGCGGTTCCCTCTGTCCCCGCTTGCTCCGTATTCTCCTCCTCCACGAAGCTGCCGGGGCGGTTGTGAGCGAGCGCTGCGCCGACGCTCGGCCGGGTCACGGCTCCTGGTTCCAGAGATGAGGTCCGGGCGGAGTGGGCGGAACGCGCGGAGCCGCAGCAGCCGGTGCCGAGCAGTTAGGGGGACAGCGGCCAGGTCGCTGATCTCCTGACGCTGCTCCACCTGCAGGGACGGTGCACGGGACGCCCTCGCCGTCAGCTTCTCCTGCCTGACACCGATCTCTAGATTCAACTCGATTTGCTTCACCTTGTTCAATCCATTTACTCCGGTTAAATCTGGTTTACTATGCTTTCATCGGGCGACAACGCAGGGGAGCAGCACGAGCCTCGTTGCGGGAGTGGCTGAGTCGCAAAGTGACAACACAAACCCAGCAGGCGAGCGGGAGACTCCTCTCTGCTCGGATTTCGAATTGGCTGATCGCTGCACATGGTGGTCCAGATGTATTGTGACTCCAGTTTAATTGCCCCATAACCTGTCTTTTACTTATAAATTTATCTCTCATCTCATTATCTGAAACCGCTTAATCCTATATAGGGTCACGGTGAAGCCGGAGCCTATCCCGGAAACACAGGGCGTAAGGCAGGAATACACCGTTTTAAATAATAACCCTTGGTTAAGAAGGTTGATATGCGTTTCTATACTTTTGAATAACGGTTTGCAGTGAGCGTATGGGGCTCATGAAAGATCACAAATCGGGAAAAAAAAAACTATGAAATTGAGGTTACAAGACAGCTCGTCGTGTTATTTGTTTTGTGTCACATCCTGGTGACCCGGATTCCCTTTGCTGGTCCCTTGAGTTCTCTCCTGGTTCAACGAAATCACCTGGAGACGTGAACTTGTCGCAGCAGGGGTTATGACCTGAGGCGCGCACGACAGTGATTACAGCAGGAGTCAACGCCTGCAATGGGGGGCGATGGGAGGAACGGGGAGAGGTTAAAGAATGTAAAAGATAAAGGCGTAGCCCTGCACCTGCTCGCTCACGCCAATGCTAAGGAAAAGGACTTTACTCCAGTGAGCTCTGTGGGGTGTGTATGGCCTCCTCTTCCACACAGACACGAGACCTGCCGATAAGAGGACTGCGGTGAGCCCGGTTGTACCGCGTGGATGGAAACAGGCGGCGAGAGTATTTTCAGAAACTTGCTTCCATCGCTTCAGATTGCCGCGTCGAGAGATGGAATCGAACCGTTGGCCTGTAGGTTGCGAGTCCGATTCTGCTGCTGCTGTTACCCCACCGCCGTGGCAGCTCGCACAGTGGGTTCCACCGTGGGGAGCGGTGGCGCAGTGATTAGCACACTCCGCGCTACGAGCCCGGGAGACTTCAGATCCGATTCCCGGCCACAGCCAACATCAGTGAGACCTGAATCCATCCTCGGCGTCTCTCAGTCAGCAACCGGCACTACTGACCGGCGTGGTTAAGTATGGCCAGACAACCTCCATGCCCGACACGGCGTGCGGAGGCCCTCATCCAGCAGTCGCTCGAGAATCCCCCAGGAGCATTGTACTCGAGCGCCACCACCGTCAGCTGTGTCGAGCACGTGGTTTGTGCGCACGCGCGGTACCCGGCTTCCGGACAGTGGACACGTGTTCGTGTTGTTCAACAGGCTGTGCGGAGGGAGCGCCTGTGAAGGTCATCACGGCGCACGAAAGGGTGGGTGGCCAGCATCAGGCCGGACCTACTTTGTCTCCCCAGCCGCGATCTTTACACGCCGCACCGGATACTCATTTAGGTTAAGTCAACTTCGAGGAGGCCCAGGACCGGTTCAGAAAATCATCCCTGGAGTTGGCCGTGATCGGGAATCGAACTTGGGCCGCCAGGTTCATAGCGCAGCGCACATATGCACGTAATCTCTGATTAATCCACTGCTGGATGAAGGCCTCATCACCACGCCGTGACGGGTGTGGAGTGTGACCTCGCCACTTCTGGACAGTGCCGAGTGTGACTGCATGGCCCACGGGCAGTTCAGATATCGGGTCTCGTCACTGACGTTAGCCGAGGCTAGGGGTTATTGTGTTGGCCAGTTGCACAAAGTACAGATCTCTCTTACTCTGTTTAAACCAGGATAGGTTCCGTTTAATGGCTCTGAGGTGGCAACTATGGCCAGGCATCGAATCTATGTGTCCAGGTCCTTAGCGCAGTGTGCCAACCACTGCGCTACCTGCACCGCGTACTACAGCCGGGTGGTGCCGCGACGCGTGGTGTCTGACCCACCGAGAGTTGGTGGATCACAGGCGTTGGGGAAACTCCCCGTGGGTTATCGAGCCGTACTCTGGCTCCACGTCGCTTCCATATCCGGTGTTCTCGTTTCCCTCGAGATGAAAACACTCGTTCACCGTAATATATAGAGGACCGCAGAGTTTGGGCACTCGGCACTTGTTTACTGCGTGGCTGCTGCCGCATTCCCGCTCCACGTGGCTTCTCGCGCCTCGAGTCCTCTCCGCGGCGGCGCGGTGTTACAAGCTTACACAGTTATACATATAAGGTTGTGACGCCACGGCCTTTACTCCGGGCTTGTAACGGCTTACAGTGGCAACACCACGGCGAGGATCAGCATTCACTCCGCGATAGATCAGCCAGCGACCATAGATGAGCAGAGACTTCTTGGATGCTTTTCAATGCTTTATTCCCCCAGCAGCACACGGCCGGAGTAGCGGACCACAACGAACTCCTACATCAGCGCTCTTTACATCGTGACGCGGCCTCCTCCTTCAATTTCCCCCCGGAGAACTCGCCCCTCCAACCCGTGCTTCTTACAATCCCGCAGCGGCTCGTTGGTCAATCATTAACCTTATGCATCGTCACATCACGAGTCACCGCATGACGATGGAAAGCTGAGTCACCATATCACGAGACACCGCATGACGAGACAAGAAAGCTGACACCCCCCCTATTCCTTAACTTTGCAAGGTGATGCCAGATGTGAAAGCAGTGATATATTAACTTATCTTAATTTTTAATTTACTCGATTCTAAAAAAAACCCCGCTTCTAAAAGAAGAGAGGGCCCTTGCCAAGTAGGAATGTGGCGGTTCACCGGCGTTAATGAGAATGAGTTGGTCTCGCTGCTGATGAGACACTGAATCTCTAAATCGATTTGGGGATTCTTCGTGTAAAACGAATACTGCTAAATTGCTGTTCCCACAAGGCTGTGCGGCTGATTAGATGTGTAAATAAAATACAGGACCCCTTCTGCATGGTGTTCCAGTCATGTTGGCAAGCGCCGCCGGCGGTGCAGGCCACCCACCCCCGCAGCACGAGGTTTTCCGCTACTCGGTGGCGGAATTGCGGAAAGTTCATGGGGCCGCCGTGGCCTCCCGGTTCGACGACGCACTACTGCGGCTGTGGGATGCGCGCAGAGAGGCCGGGGCCTTCCGCTATGCGCTACGGGCACCACCGCTCGCACGCCGCCTCGCGGGCCCCCTGGGCCTCCTCGTGCAGCTCAACCCTGAGCGCGCCGCACTGCGCCGGCTTGCGCAGCCCGTGCAGTGCCTGGACCAGCCCTTCCAGCCGCAGCTGTTCAACTTCACTCGCGTCCCGCCTACCGAGGTCCTCCTGGAGATGCGGCGGAGCGACGGCGAGGAGGGGGTGGTGGGCGAGGAAGAGGCGGCGGGCTCCACCGGGTCACTGGGTGACCTCGTGCTGATCAACGCGAGCCCGCTGGAGCGCGGCCACGTACTGCTCGTGCCGGCGCCCGGCCTACACCTCTCGCAGGTGCTAACCACCCACGCCGCCCAGCTCGGCCTTGACACACTGCTGCTGAGTACACGCCCGGGCCTGCGTGTGGGCTTTAACTCACTGTGCGCCCTTGCCTCCGTCAACCACCTGCACCTGCATGCGTACTACCTGGAGCGCACGCTCCTGGCCGAGACGGTCCCGGCGGTGTTGGAGGGGGGGTCCGGGGGCTCGCTGTACACGTTCGGGCCGCCGTCTCACCCGGCACGAGGCTTCCTGCTGTATGAGGAGGTGGTGCGCGTGGACGCGGGGCGGCTCGCGTGCCACCTGCACGTGCTCACCACGCACCTGGCATGCCGTGGATATGCGCACAACGTGTTCATGTGCCGGGGGGCGTCCCCTGTGCTGCTGTGGTCACGGCCGCCGTCATCTCCGGCAACACCGGACAGTTGTGGCTACGACAGTGGCCATGCAGTACCGAGCGGGGTGCGAGTGTTGGTGTGGCCACGCGAACCACTCCCCGGAGCCAAGGCGCTGGCGTCCCAGGATGCAGAGGACAGTGGCACAGCGTGGTTCAACGTGGCGCTGTGCGAGCTGGCGGGGCACGTGCCGCTGGCGAGCCGCCGCCACTTTGAGACGATCACTGAGGTGCAGGCGGCGACCATTATTGGTGGCTGCTCACTCAAGGAGCAGCCGTTCCAAGCGCTGGCTGCTGAGGTTGCGGCGCTGCTTCGGGGAGACGCCGCAGGGACTGGGGACCACGGTGCAGTGCGGTGCGAGCAACGTTGACGGAGCATCACGTAGATCTTGAACCTTGTTATGCTCTCTGATTCATGGACATAAAATTGTGAGGACCTGTACTGGAGCATTCTGGGTAATGATGTAAATGTAGCGACGTACACCGTCAGTACGCGGCAACTACTTTTTTGTAGGCCTGGTGCCTACTCGGCTGATTAAACTCAACAACCGTGAGTTGGAATCAATTCGAGAACTGAACTGCCGGCGACTGTTGCCCCAGTTACTTCAGACATACCGAGTGGACATGTTTTGGACGTACTTATGTACGCACCCGCTCACACGCTAATAAATCCGCTCCATGACACCGTTCTGCTGAATATAAAATATTTATTGAAATGAGTGACTCCCGTGAGGATTGTGTGTGTGAACATGTCAAGGTGTGCCTGGCTTGGCTGTCCAAGCGCAGTGGTGAAGTCACACCACTTATTAGCGAACGTTGGTTGCCGTTGTGTTCATGTCGTTAGTACTGAAACTACCGTTCGACCATTGGTCACTTGTTTTACGATACGAATTGTTTGCTCAGGAAGGACTCATGGAGTCTGAAGATGATTTTTCAGGAGGCTTTTGTCAAGTTTACGTAGAATGAGCATGTTGCTGCTGCAAATGCGTAACATGCGGTGTGACATTTCTGTATTGGGACGTTTTGGTCAATGTACCGGCTTATATTGTAAGTTTATCTGTGGGTAGACACCAGAACCCAGAGGAAACAAATGCAGAACAGGGCAATAACATAAACTTTGGACAGAAAGGCACCCGAGTTAAGAAGCAAACCCAGATGCTGTAAGGCACGGGTGTCACCATTGCGCTGCCGCCACCACCCTGCCACCCCTACAGTGCAGTAGCAACAAAGGCACTGATCCCTTGAGAAGAGGTTTTACGTTTTGCCGGGTGCGATGACGAACGCAGTCATGGGTCAAAGGGAATTCCTGCTGCTCACTTAGCAGAGGCACCGGTGCGCTCTCCCTTGGACATTCACATTCTCATGGTAAGTGGAGCAGCGTCTCCATAAAACTATCAGTGTAAGTTACCACAGCCAGTGTTACAAGTCACAATTAATCTTGAGGTTTGGAACTTTATTCTGGCTTCCTGCACCTTAGCCGACAATGTTTGGCGCAGTTTCAAGTGTTATGCATCCGATCTCTGCGAAGATCAACTCACCGAGTCAGTGAGCTGCTGTTAAACGCTTGTACACGTGACCATTTCAATTGTTTGGCTGTGTCAGGTGGTGGAGGGATCTTAATGACACAAAATTGGCCAGATCATTTATGGCCTAACCCGAAATGCAGTGATGAATTGGAACACTGGCTGTTGACTTCCCCACAGAGTGGTTCTCATTTTATCAACCCCAGGGTTGAGGATGATGGGGCAGTCAGTCCCTACCCTGAAATCAGGATTCGAACTCTGGCACTAGGCCAGAATTGGCCTAGTGCGGAAACCTGCGGATAAGCTGGCTAAGGAAAGGCTGCAGGCCATGGCAATGTTGGCATTTGTTCAAGTTTTGAGTAACAGACAGAACACACAAAGTAAACTTTGGCTTTGGTCGTCAAAAAAATGGAGGGAAGGGGTCAAGAGATAAAAATAAGTCCCTGTGTAGCGGTGCACGGGAACCAGTCCATGTTTTCCCGAGATCACAGTACGGGGATGAGGCCGATGGTTGTTCACAGGGCCGATTCACGCCCGACTCACACCCGACTTACACCCGCCTAACGCTCTGAGCCAGGTCAGGTTAAGCCCAGCACGGTCACAGCCACGGTCGCAGCCATGCTCGCGGTTTCCTTGAGCTGAACACAAGCGGAGCCACGGCTGAGCCGCTTGTTTTAAAACGACTGAGCGGCTGGAGCCTGAGCTGAACCTGAGTGTTAAGAGGCCGAACCGTGAACACGACCACGTCCCCGAGAGCGATAGCCGTCACTTCGCGGACCGGAGATGATCCAGGTTGCCTCTCGCAAGGCTCGACGAGGAGTCGTGCTGGTGCTGATGGGTCCGAGCCACGTGACATCGTGCCGGCAGAAATGCGACAGAGCCACCACCTCATTGGCTAAGAGGCAAGCCGTTCGATTGGCTGGCAGGCATATCGCCCGGTGGGTTGACGGGAAATTCGTTTGATTGACAAGATGCGACGAAGGCTGGAACATGAGTGGTGGCAACTGAAACAAAGAGCATTGTGCAAAACACAGGAGTACATACACGTTGACTATCATGCGCAGACACACACTCGTGCATGCGTAAAATGGTTTGTGCACGCGCGGACACAGGAACATGAATGCAGATAGTAGTGACACTGAGTGGAGGAGGGGGTGTCTACCAGGCACGGAGGGGACCAGTGGCCCCGATGAGACGGCGGTGAGGAATATGTCAACCTGGCGCAGGGACAGCGCATTATGCAGCGTCTCCAGCGGGGACAGCGACGGCACGGCACCACCGCTCTCTGCACAGCACGCGGCCGGAAAACATGCAATGTGACAATACCACCCCGCTCCGAGCTGGTGCAATTATGGGTGGGTATCTTGAACCACGTACATGCTCAATCATCGACCCAGCGGTATTGAGGAGTAAATTAGTATTAAAATATAAGCTGATAATTATCGTAGCGTAATCCGCTCGTGCAAATTTCAGTTCTTTAGCTGTGTCGGGTGGAGAGATTTGATGCAGATCTAGTCAGATATTCATGTGCTATTATACATCACGAGGAGAGAGGTGATTGCCCTATTCGGTCACATCATTATATTCTCCACTCCCCCACGGATGGCTGTGCCTACGCCTTGCCACGTGCCATCTACCTCAATCGACCTGTGGCCAGGAAGCTGTTCAGGCAGACAACTGCGATTCCTCCACCCACTATCTGCCAGGCACTCTTTCACCCCATACACCCATTCAACAGACTAGGTTCCAACACTGCTCACCCTCACCACACCACAGGTCACTTCACTATACTTGTCCCCTCACACTGCTTCGCTGTAAAATCCCCTCCTCCCAAGAACGTCTCCTCCCAAGCGCATAACAATAACAGCTTTCAATTCAACGCGTTACGCTCAAAATCCATTACAGCTTTGAGCGTTGCCGTTTGTTGCTGCCCGCGTGACGTTCTGGACCTGCACTCAGCAGCAGCAGTGTACGACAAGCATGCTGCCAGCCCCCGGGTACCGTGCATGAGCGCCTGGGTCTGAGTGAGGTTCTTGATGCCGCAGTGCAGTGGCGTGAGCGGTAACAGCGCACTCGGTGTTCGTCCTGCTCCTCCTGCTCCAGGAGTCTCCGCCAACTGAACGCACGTGCACAGGCACGCATCCACAAACGCACACCCACACACGTGCACACCCACGATCGCACACCAACACACGCACCCCATTCACGCGCATACATCCACGGTCGCACGCACCCACCCAAAGACAAAAATCCCCGTATAGTGTTAACAGACTGTAGTGTCAAATGCCTTTAGCGATTACCAATGAAGGTCGACACGGTACACGAGGAGGTGGGTGACCAGCGCCACGTTCGGCCGCATTTGGTCCCTAGTGGCAAGATTTACACACTGTACAAAGCACTAATTTGATATTGAGTTGACCCTGTGGAGGCCCAGGACCAGTTCAGTATATTGTCATTGGTGTTGGCCCTCAGCAGGATTTGAACTCTGTTTGCCAGCTTTATAGCCCAGCGTGCCACCACTACATCACCATCATTTGCCATTAAGTGGCGGTGATGTCACCACGGCGCTTGTGCCAGGCCAGATGCGGCGACATGTAGTGTTGAAGGCTCGCTGACAGGTCAGACCCAGGTGTTTGTCTGAGATGACTGGTAGGTACACCACATGTTTCCTAATCTGAAACTTGCTGTTTAAGCTGTTCGACGCTTCACTTGTTTTGAGAGTCGCTCCTCTGTTCTCCACTGCTATTGGATGACGACTGCCTTAAACTGGCCCATAGTGTCCATCACGACCCTCTAAAGAGGTCGATCTTGATTCCGCTGGTACAAATCGTCAGCAAGTCCACTCAGCTCCAAGTCCTCCTGTGCCACGTCAGCTCATCTGTTCTCCGGCCCGTGTCGCATCCATTTAGCCCCTTGTATCAGACGAAACGGAAGCTGGCTTAGGTATGTGGTGGCTTGGCGTGCGGGCTACATGACCCAGCCACCAAAGCCTTGCCTGCTGGACAAGCTCACCAATGGGACTTTGTAATGATGTAGGTTTTCACGGCTCGATGCATGATGATTGCTTCTAAAAGCTGCTCTCTCGGGACAGCCGCGTCGATGGCTCTCTTTCCTCTCCTCGCGACGTTTCGCCTCACACGTTAGAGGCATCCTCAGGCGTAGTGTCCACACTAAGTCAATGGGACTTTTTCAAGATCTTCAGAGAATTTGTGAGCTCAAACAATCCAACCTGATTAACCCCAGGATGGATTGTAGGCAGTCCAGCCAGATAGTTTAAAAATAGCGCAAATATTTCACTGGGGGGGGTACACATTTTGCAAGCATAGACAAGAGGACTTTGACAGCTGTGTGTGGGGCGACAAGCCAGGCAGCTTCCACACAGCATTATGCAGCCAATGAAAAGATAATGCCGTCTGACTGATTCGAAATGAGACCTCCGCTGCTAAACCTGGAACCGTCCATAAGCACTGCCTAGGTATGAAAACTTATCCACTCTCTCCATAACTGCCCCATCACTCATGGAGCACTGAGGGGGTGACGTATTTGGTGGCACAAAATGCCGAGGCATGTGCTTGGTTTTCGTGGGACTGATGGTAAGACCCCCACCTCTTTGTGACATGTTCCAGGCTTAACAGCAAAGTTCCCAACTCCTACTCAGAGGAGCAATTACCAGATCGTCAGTATACAAAATAAAGTTGGCCAACACTTCGCCTGAGGATGCCTCCAACGTGTGAGGCGAAACGTCGCGAGGAGAGGAGAGAGAGCCATCGACGCGGCTGTCCCGAGAGAGCAGCTTTTCGAAGCAATCATCATGCATCGAGCCGTGAAAACCATTACAATAGAGAAGCATCCCTTGACCATACCCAAGCATTGATCATCCTCCCACTGTACCTGTCACGAATAGAAATTCCACTGGTACATCCGTGGAAAGCCTCTCGAGCTATGGCATCAATAAATATTCTATAATAGAGCCAGAGGGCATCCCTGTTGCATCCCAAGGTGAACGGGGCATGGCTCTTGACTCCCGACCACGAAATTTTCCCGGGCTTGCCCCACCATCATGAAGGTCCTTAAAGATTGAGAGCCAGAGACCCCAAAAGCACAAAAAACAATGCATCATCTTGAGCTACGGATAGTATCGTAGGCCTTGACTTGGTTAATAAAGCATAGATGCAGGTCCTATTGAATTCCCTACCTCTACTGCAGCAGCTGGACAGAGAATATGGTGTCTGTGCAGGATTACCCCGGTCTGAAACCACATAAGGGGTTCTGTAAGCCTCTCTTCAGCTTGCCTGGCAAAGCGATGTTGGATAATCCTTGCCAGGATTTTTTCCAGCACACTGAGGAGCGAGATGTCCCTGTAGTTCTTATGTGTACAGTCCCCTTCTTAAAGAGGGGGACCATTCGGGCATCTTTCCAATCCTACGGAAGCATACTGTGCTCCAGATGATTGAAATTGTCACATAGTGCAGTCTACAGACACCACTTTCCTTCAACATTTCTCTTGAAAGATCCTCTCCACCTGGTGCTTTTCCTAATTTCAGGCTCTGGATCACCTGACGTACTTCTTCTGCAGATGTCACCTCCGCCCGTCCCTCACAGGGTGGTTACTTCTTCCAATATCTGAGGCACTTCAGCCCCAGCAAGGTAACTCTCATGTTGTGCCATGGTTTTATCTGAGTTGAAGGGATTCCCCTCCCACAAGACTTCACAGAAATGCCAGAAAACCTGCAAACTTGTTCCTGGGGGTGGGAGATTAGATTACCATTTCCTCCTTCAAGAAGGTAATGGGTGTAGCATTGAACGTCAAGCTTCTGATGGCCTAAAAAGTGGTTTGTGATTATGGACCTTAGTGGCTCAATCACAAATCACAGCAGTCCTTAACCACCACTCATCTTTGCAATGCTACACAGCTCCCCGAACCTCTCAGCAAAGGATGCCATAAGCCTTCTCATGCTCGGGCATGGGATGTTGTAGACAGTAGGATTGGACCTGCAACTTTCTCTCCGCGAGCTGGAATATCTTCTCCGTTAGCCAGGGTGTTTAGGGAGGTCTAGACTAGTGCAGCTATTCCAGCCACATGAGCCAGCCCTAAACCTCACCAATTTCCCCTCGGTATCGGGCGGAATGGGGGATGATGTCAGCCCCAGAAGCAATCGATGATAAAATTCTCGCTTGCAGTGTTCATCAGCTAGCCGAGGCACCATTGCCCACACACGCACTCGAGTGGTGCAGCGGTGCAGCTTAGCTACCACAGGCCACCTGAAAAAAGTAATTTAATGCAATTCTATGTTATTTTTAATTGTGGGTCCTGTCCTTTGTAACCCGATGTAAATATAGGTCCTATGTCAATCACGCGGCGATTCATCTTTACAGTTTATGCAAATGAGTGAACTGGGTCGCTCGCGTTCTGTTTGGGCTCACATGGTGAGCACAGAGTTTGGTGCATTGTGAACGTGCAGTGAATGAACCGCTGAGATGACCCACGATGGGTTTGTTAGCTGGATCTCTGTGTCGAGGCGATTCATCGTCAGGCCAAAGAGATCCCCG
>JAZEWT010000016.1:9456924-9478794 GCA_036362905.1 Mordacia mordax
GGGGTTAGGTGTCATCATACAAGCCATAACCTGGGTTAGCACTTAATAGAGAGGCAGATTATTATTGTTGATGTCAACATTATTATTAACGTGCTTATGTAGCTAGGAATGCCTCACACAGTCTCAACACTCCACTAGATTCTCAGAGTAGGGGGTGATGTTGCTGTATGAGCCCAATTCAGTCATTGGCAGGAATTTTTTCAAATTGGGATGTGTGTTTTGATACAAAACCCATCACACTGGTTTCATCTATGGGAATAAACCAGAGAACACGGAGGAAATACATGCAGACCAGGGGAGAACATAAACGCCAAGCTAAGGTGCCCAAGTCGGGAATCGAACTCAGGACCTTCTCGGTGTGAGGCTGGAGTGTCAGCACTGCAGCACGTATCCAGGGGACAAGGCACATTCATGCCAATGATCAGTACAGTGTGAATGAGTAGCTGCTTAGCTTTAATCAGTCAGTTTTTAATTAAGCTCGAAGTAACTGCTCAGCTACGGAGCTCTTTTTAACATCTGTCCAGCAGGGTGGGGTAAACAGACAAAGCGTGCAAGGTAGGCTTATACCCTGGATGGAACGCTAGTTCACAGTAGGTCATCGGAGTTAATTTACTCAGTAAGCTAATTAACCTGGGCAGCGTTCCTTTGGACGATGGGAGAAAATCGGAGTGACCGGAAAAAACACATGCGGACACGGACAGAACATGCAAACTCCACACAGAAAGGCACCCAAGCCAGGAATCGAACCCAGGACCTTCGTACTGTGTGGAGGAAGTGCTACTCACCACGCATCCTGCAGTTAATCAACAAACTGTGCTAACGAGTCATCAGAGGCCCTGACCCCACCCATGCATCTCCTATGCGTCTCCCACAATTCCTGGTCACACAACGTACGGACGCCACACTGGCGCTCGCCCACATCGCAGTGAGTCCGCGGTTAGAGGTTAGAGGCCACCGGGAGTTCAACGGTCGAGGGGACACGGATGAGTTGCGAAGCATTGTGAGTGAGGACACGCGGGGGGCAGCACCCATGGCAGAGCCGCAGCCGCGTGGCTCCTGCAGTGGCGATCCTCACACTCGGCCGACACAGCACGGCCTCTCCCGGCCATGCGGGGTCGTCCGTTCAACCAGTCGGTGCCGGGTTCCCAGTCGCAGTTTGGCTTCTAACGCTCCGGCTGAGCTTGGGCTCCGAGCCAGACCAAGTTAAGGGCACACTCTTGAGCCATATCACGTGAGCCAGTGCGACAGCCAAGCCTGAGCTGAGAGTGAGAATACAGGCCTTACTGTCCAAAAACTAGAGACAGTGCCTCTTTACGGGCACACTCAAATTGATTTGTTGTTGGGGTGACCCTCGTTACTCTTGCCAATGAGACTCGAAACACCACAAAGTGGCAGAGCATGCGGGAGACTTCGTGATGCAGTGAACCGCTGTTATGGAATTAAAATTAATTAACCACCAAAAGCGAGAGAGCGCCGACACCACCTCCTCTCTCGCTTCAGAAACTTACCACTTGGCCGAACGAAACGGTTCAGAGTAGTCATGCCCACAGCCCACGACTGCGGATGTGTTAGTTGCCACACAGAGGATGATGCCCGCTCCCGAGAGCTGGACAAGCGGTTCTGGAGACCCCTGCGCTGATAATGACGATGAGAATTCAGTGGTCAAGTGAGCAACAATCAGAAGGTCGTGAGTTCAAGTCCGGGGGGGAAGGCTGACTCAGACCATCATCCCTCCCTCTGCGGTCGATAAAATGGGAACCACTTTGAGTGAAAGATCAATAACAGTGGCTGTTCTTATCGAACGTGATATTTACACAGCTGGTTGAGGTTGCTCACGACCACTATTCTCTGCACCAGGGCCCCCAGAATGCATCAGGTAAAGGATGGCAGCACGAGCGGCCAGCAGCAGCTACTCTGGCGAGCTGATGATCAACGCAGCACAGGCAACAACGGCAGCGATAACGGCGGCAGTGGCGATGATGACGATGATGTGGTGACGATGTCAAGACGGGGACCATGTTGAACCTGCTGCAGGGACGTAGAGAAGAGGGGTGGGGGGCCGGGTGAGGGGGGGCCGAGGGGGTTTGCGTCGCCGGAGCGGCGGCGCCGCCGGCTGGGCACAGGGAGGCACGCAGGGCCGCGTGGCTCGGGGTTGGAGGCGCTCAGAGGGAACGCCTGGGACACACGACACGCGCACCACAGCAATACGCCACTGTCATGCACCCCTGCTCTGGCATAGACCCAAAACGTGGACAACAATCGGCACTATCGCATCCGGAATGGATGTGTGACGCGTTTCTTGAATTGAGTGAGGTTACTGTACAGAAGGCTCGGGGGAAAAGAGATGATGATGATGATGGTGGGAGGAGGAGGGGATTCCGTAGTGGAGCAGTGTGAGGGGAGAAGATGAGAGTGGTGTGTAGTTTGGCGAGTGGATAAGTTGGTGGGTGAGCGGATGGGTAAGTGGTCAGGTGAATGAGTGGGTGAGTGTGTGTTTGAGTGAGTGTAGCAAGCAGTGGTTAGGGCACTGGACTACAAACCTGGCAATGTGAGTTCAAATCCCGCTCACAGTCAATACCAGTGATGATTTTATGAAATGGTTCTGAGGCTCCTGATCGTCAATTCAGCCTCAAATGAGTACCTTAAAGTGTGTCGTGTCAATCTTCATTAGGCGCTCGTGAACGGCAATTGATTCTACAGTCTGTCAAGGCTACACGGGGAACTTCGGTAGTGTGAGTGGGTTAGTGTGTGAGTGGGCTAGTGTGGGCAAGCATATAGGTGAGTGAGCAGGTGAATGTGTGAGTGAGCAGGTGAGTGAGTGAACGGAAGAGTGTGTACGTTAGTTGGGAGAGGTGGTGCAGCGGTTCGTGCAATCGGCTACAAACCCGGCGATCCGAGTTGGAATCTTGTTCATGGCCAACACCAATGACGATTTTCTGAACCGGTCTTGGGCCTCCCCTAGGTCGACTCAGCTTCAAATGAATACCTAGTGCAATGTGTAAATATTGCTAATAGGGAGACAAAGGCGGCCGGGCGTAGTGCTGGTCACTCACCCTCTCGTGTGCCGTTTCAACCTTAATAATTGTTCGCTAATGGCACTTGACTCTACAGTCTGTTAATGCTATATGGGGAGCTTTGTCTTTGTACGTTAGGGGGTGTGCATGTCAGTGAGCGGGTGAGTGTGGGAGTGAGCGGTTGAGTGTGTCAGTGAGTGAGTATGTCAGTGAGTGGGTGAGTGTGGAGGAGTGGGTAAGCATGTGGGGGTGGAGGAGAGTGTGTGAATGAACAGATGAGTGTGTGAGCGAGTGCATGAGTGTGCGAGCAAGTGGGGAAGTGAATGAGTGTGTGAGAAAGGCGGTCAGTATGTGAGTGGGTGAGTGTCAGTGTGTGCGAGTGTCAGTGTGTGTGAGTGAGCAGGTGAGCGGATGTGTGTATGTGTGAGCGAGGGCGTGTCAGTGTGATCGCGAGTGTGCGTGAGTGAGTGTGTGGGCGAGTGTGTGAGCGAGCGAGTGTGTGAGTGAGCGAGCATGCATGCAAGCGAGTATGTGAGCATGTGAGCAAGTGTGTGTGAGTGTAAGTGTGTGAGTGGGTGTGTGAGTGAGCGGGTATGTGTTTGAGTGAGCGGGTGTGTGTGATTGTGTGGGCGAGTGTGTGAGTGAGCGGGTGTGTGTGAGCCAGTGTGTGAGTGAGCAGGTGTGTGCAAGTGTGTGGGCGAGTGTGTGAGCGAGTGTGTGAGCGAGCGAGTGTGTGAGCGAGTGAGTGTGTGTGTGTGAGCGAGCGAGCGTGTGAGTGAGAGGGTGTGTGAGCGAGCGAGTGTGTGTGAGCGAGTGAGTGAGTGTGAGAGGGTGTATGAGCGAGTGTGTGAGCGAGTGTGTGAGCGAGCGAGTGTGTGAGCGAGCGAGTATGTGTGAGCGAAAGGGTGTAAGCGAAGGGGTGTGCACAAGTGTGTGAGCGAGGAGTGTGTGAGCGAGCGAGCGTGAGTGACCGGGTGTGTACGAGTGTGTGTGAGTGTGTGTGTGAGCGAGTGTGTGAGCGAGTGTGCGTGTGTGGGGGAGCATGTGAGTGTGTGAGCGGGTGTGTGTGAGTGAACAGGTGTGTGTGAGTGAGCAGGTGTGTGAGTGACAGGGTGTGAGCGAGCGAGTGTGAGCGAGCGAGAGTGTGAGCGAGCGAGTGTGTCAGCGAGTGGGGGAGCGTGTGAGCGTGTGAGCAGGTGTGAGTGAGCAGGTGTGAGTGAGCAGGTGTGGGTGTGTGAGCGAGTGAGCATGTGGGTCAGCACAGGGGACTCGCTTGCGGCCGTCACCTCGGTGGAGGCGTTCTTGCGTGGGCGGCAATGCAGGGGCAGCGGTCGTGGCTTCACGATGATGATCGGCTCCGACGATGCTCCAGCCCGCGGGGTGGTGGGGATGCCACTCCCCACCGCCGCGTCCCTCCTCCTCCCCACTCCCCGCGGGCCGCCACCCTCCTCCTCCCTTGCCTCTTCCTGAGACTGCCGCCAGCTATCGCTCTGAAGAGACATTCACAAACGATACTTGTGCCTACAATGCTCACACCAGACACGTTTCTGCGGTAGGGGCCGATGCTCCTGACGCGTGATTGAGCTGTTTGCAGGCGAGTTTCCAGCATTGTGGATTTACCCAACACCAAACGTAGCGGTGTAGGTTGTCTCGATTGTATGAGAATTGCTCTCTACAGCTGTTCTTTTGTTCCTTCGGGATTGCAGTGACAAGCGTTCCCTTCCATTCCCTCGTGACAGCAGGGTGGTGCAGAGGTGACATTTGCGTGTCACAAAAAGAAAGTCCTGCCCGAGACGATTCGATTCCCACCTAGGGCACCTTTCTGTGTGGCATTTGTGTGTTTTTCCCCTGTTCTGCGTGGGTTTCCTCTGGCTTCTCCGGTTTCCACCCACATCTAAAAATAAATACTCATTAATTAATTTTCCGATAACATCTTAATGCAACAGTGTCTGGCAAATGATGGCGCCGGCTGAATGCATGGCTTCCTTCACCTCACCTCTCCGTGGTTTCCTTACATACTATAATAATGCAAGTAGCTCTAGTTAACGGCGTCTGCTAAATAATTTATAATAATGTTTCATCTCCCACGTTGGCAGCATCATCAGGCGAAACCTCACGAAGGATAAAGGAATGCTCGGCACAGCTACCTCGACAGAACAACTATGGAGAGAAATTCTTATACATCAAGCTGCAACAAACCTACATCAGTTACATTTTGTAGTTTATATTTAGCCATGGGTGGAAAACCACACAGAACAAAGGGAGAACATGCAACTTAAACACAGAAAAGAAGTTAAGTCGGGGATCGAACCCGGGCTTGCCGTTGTGGTGAGATGCGTGTGCGGGGAGACGGACCTCGCGGGAGGCCGGGCGGTAGCCGGAGCCTGACGGGTGGGGGGGGTTCCCACAAGATGGGCCTCGGACCCCCGGACTGAAGTGCAACTCCACGTGGAAACGCTCCTCCGAGCTCGGTTCCTGTGCATATGCACACAGAGACAAAGCTGGCCGATGTAGGGTCTAATACGCTATTGGGGCACGTGCTTCTAGCAAACACCGACGCGCGTATGCTCGCACGCGTACGCACACGCGTAAGCTCGCGCGCGTACGCATGCAGATGCATGCACCGCCGCACGATTCGACTCGTCGCCAGCCGGTCACGTGGCTTCCAGCACATCTGTGCCCTCTTGTAGCAGGTTCGTGTGGACGAGGCTGAGGGCATTTGCCCTCACCCTCTGCCCAACCCGGGCTTGGGGGGGGTGAAGGTGGGCGCAGAGGGCGGGCACGGAGGACAGTCACAGTGGGCGGTCGTGGTGGGCGGGCACGCTAAGCGGGTGCGGTGAGCGGGCGCGGTGGGCGGGCACGTGTGGTGGGTAGGCGCAGTACCTTGCTCGGGTCCTCATAGAGCATGATGACGAGCTGCGTCATGTAGTTGAGCTCCGTCACCTCGCTCAGGTAGTGCATAGCGCGGCGCCACTGCTCGTCGCGCTCCTCCTGCGTACGCACGCAGGGAAGAATGCAGGCACACACGCACATGGAGGCACGCAAGCACACCAGCACACACCGAGACATGCGCACGCACATGCACACACATGGAGATGCACACACACACAAAACACAAATATTCCCGTACAGCCTTAACAGACTTGTGGGGTCAAGTGTTGTTAGCGAGCACCTATACAGGCCAGCGTGGCACAGGAGGGGGTGGGTGGGCCGCACCACGCCTGGCTGCCTTTGTCTGCATAATAGCGATGTTTTCACATCACACAAAACACTTATTTTAGGCCGAGTCGACTTCGGGGAGGCCTGGAAGCAGTTCAAAAAATTGTCAGTGGTTTTGGAAGTGAACGGGAATTGAATTCAGTTCACCGGGTTCATAGTGCAGCACACTAACCATTACGCTACCACACATGGACACATGTAGATGCACGTGCATGCAAACGCATATGGAGACGAAAGGACATGTAGACGTACACAGATATGCATAGACACAAAAGCTTACTTGGTGTACACATCGAAACTCTGAGTGACAGACAGAATTATGTGGGTGCTAGCCACTCACCCCTTCGTGTGCCGTGCCAACCTACATCGGTGCTCTTTCTGCAAGAGTGTGTAAGGCTACGGGGGAGGTGGGGGGATCTTTGTCTTGTGCGTGTGCGTACGTTGAGCAGGCCCCCATAACGCAGAATGGATAGCAGGGAGTGCACGTGGCTCTCGCTGGTGAAGTAGAGCCGCGTGCGCACGTGCCGCCCGGGGGAGCTAACCCCCCGCGAGTACCTGCACCCCACATGCGCACACGCGCACACACGTTCCCCGTGTGTTCACATACCCTGCTGCGATAGGTGCTGTCCATGAGCAGCACCCATGAAGACCAACATGGCCACACGCTCGGCCTCCTTTGTGCCTCTCCGACACCGCGCCAGGCATCCGTTTAAGATTAGGTCAACCGAGGGGAGGCTCCGAACTGGTTCAGGTATTCATCACTAATGTTGGCTGCAAGTAGGAATTTGATTCGAGTCACAAGGTTCTTAGCATAGTGCGCTAACCACTAAAGCACCGCTCCCCACACACAACAACAACCACTATTCACCACTAAGTGGTAGTGACCATCACCAAGGCGCACCTTGAGGCCATGTGAAGTGTCGAAGGCTCGCCAACAAGGGCTATCGGCACATAACCAGGTGTTATAGGCTGCCTGAGATGACTGGCATATGCACCACCTGTGCTCCCTACTGTGTCAACTTGCCGTTTTTTTAGCCACCTGACGCTCTGCTTGTTGTTGTGAGCGTTGCTTCTCTACCCTCCGTTGTTGTTAGAGAGCGACTGCCTCCAACTGTTCTGTAGCATCCTTCACGATCCTTCTCCACAGAGGTCGATCTTGACACCGCTGGTACCAGTCTTCAGCAAGTCCACTCAGCTCCAGGTCCTCCTGTACCACATCAGTCCATCTCTTCTCTAGCCTGTGCCGCGCCCGTTTAGCACCCTCTACCGGCAAAACAGTAACTGCTTGGGCATGCGGTGGCTGGGCATGCGGCCTAGATGACTCAACCACTGCTGCCTCGCATACCGGAGAAGCTCACCAATGGGACTTTGTCCAGATCAGTCGAGAATTTGTGAGCGCCTCACACAATCCAACCTGGTTAATGAGTTGTAGGCAGGCCAGCCAAAAAGTTTCGAAAAGAAGTAAATATTCCGCCAGGGGGGTCCACGTTTCGCAAGCATGACTGCAGCTGAGAAGATCCAAAGCTTCGTGTGGAGTAACAGCCTGGCAGCTTCCACACAGCCTTACGTAGCCGATGAAACGATAATGCCGTTTTACTGATTCAGAGGGAGACCTCCGCTACCAACCCAGAATCGACCATAAGAACACTGCCTAGGTATAAAAACGTGTCCATTCTCTCCACAATTGCTCCATCACTCATGGACAGCTGCAGGGGCGGAGTATTCGGTGGCACCAAATACCCAGACAGGTGCTTGATTTTTGTGGGATTGATGGTAAGACCCCACCTATTTGTGGCATACTCCAGATTCAACAGAAGAACCCCCAAGTCCTCCTCAGAATGAGCAGCAATCACCAAATCGTCGGCATACATAACATGGTTGGCCAATAGGGAGCCATCCCTTGACCATACCCAGGCATCGATCAGCCTCCCATTGTATCTGTAACAGATAGAAATTCTGTGGAATATCCATGGAAAGCCTCCCAAACAACGTGGTCAAAAAGATGTTGAATCATGTAGGAGCTCGAGTGTATTCCTGCCGCACCTCAAGGTGAATAGGGAATGGCTCTGACTCTCGACCACGTAGCTTTTTGTCCTTAATGACGGAAAGCAGGACGTCAGGGATCCTGAAAGCAGGAAGAACAATCCACAGCCCTGGCCTGCAGAAGGTATTGTAGGCCTTGACCAGGTCAATAAAGCAGAGATTCAGATTGTTTGAATTCCCCACATCTCTGCTGTAGCAGCCGGACAAAGAATATGGCGTCTGTGTAAGACCGCCCCGGCCTGAAACCGCATTGGGGTTCTGCAAGCCCCTCAGCTTCTCTAGCGAGGCGATGTTGAATGATCTTTGCCAGGACCTTTCCCCGCCACTGAAGAGTGAGGTGTTCCTATAGTGTTCCAATCGGTGCGGTCCTCCTCTTTAAGAAGGGGGACCACAAGGGCATCCTTCCATTCCTGCGGGACCTTTCCTGTGCTCCAGACAGCTTTCATGATGTCATATAGGGAAGTCTGCAGGCAAGCACCAACTTCCTTCAGCATTTCGTTTGGAAGATATTCTTTACCCGGTGCTTTTTATGGTCTCAGGATCTGCATCGCCTTACCAGCCACGTGCACGTACACACTTGCACACATGCATGTACACACGGGCACAACATTGGCCTACAGGGGATTGAGCACGTTGACGGTGTCGTCGTCCTGTGTGCGCTGCAGATCCGTATGGATCTTGCGCAGCAGTGGCAGGCAATACGCGTACGAGATGTCTAGCTTCTCCTCCCTCGAGATGCCGTATTCCTGCACGTACGCACGCACACGTACACAAAAACGGTACAATGCAGAGGCAGAGGAAACTACCGCACTAGCGCCAACAATCACCCAAACACTGCGGTCCTACACCGTTAACAAGTGTCCACGCAAGTGGCAGGAAAGTAGAGTAACCCTGAGAAAGCCCATTTGAGCGAGGAGGGCAAACGCTCAATCCTCATCAACTGCCCGAGCTCTGCTGTTCTACACTGTGCGATGGTTCCGCTCCGACTCTGGCCATAAGTGTGGGGGGCAGCATCTTGGACGCGCACCTGTGGGATGACGATGTCAGCCAGTGCGCGGGACAGCGCCAGCAGCTCGTGCGTGTGGCGCAGCGCCAACGCACCGTTGTGCTGTGTGTCGTACTTGATGCAGTCGTAGATGTCGGGAATCTTGCTGATGTCGTAGCGGCCGCCCTTGAGCTACGCACGGCAGCCAAAAGCGCACGGAGGTCATAGTCACTTCACGGACTCGCTGCCCAAGCAAGCCACAGACTCCACTGGTGAGATGCTGAGTGTCCAAACCGCTTAATAAATTTGCTCGTATTGCAAGCAATGCCACTGGAATCATGGACCCCTAAAGGCCGTGTGGACAATAGGAAGTGCGCAGAGATGAAGACGGGGAGAGGAGACGTGGGATGAAGTGAGATGTATGATGCAGTGGAGACAAGAGGCAAAGCGATGGAGATGGGGTAACAGGCATGTGTGTCGCAGCAGACAGGGGAGATGCAGGGCGACACATGAAGTCAAGCTGCTTGCAACTTGAGCTACCAGAGGAATCAGGACAGCTCCGGGCAACTTGAGGAAACTCCGGCTGACAGATCAGCTGCTTGTGTACAAGGCAGAGAGGATGCGGGTGAGGGTGGCCAACACCGTTTATGCTGTACCTTGAAATCCTTCTCCAGCTTAGCCCAGCGCTGCAGCATCAGATCCAGTGTCTCGCTGTGATACAGCTGAATGTCTGCGTTGGTGCACGAGAGAAAAGGATCCCCCTCATGTAACCGCCATGTTCTACACAATGGTGCCTCTCACTTTACTCTGCTTTAAGTGTTGAATCAGGATCCACGTCTAACAAGTGTCCTGACTAAATCTGCCCCCAGTACCGTGACATGTTGTGTAACTTGCTCACCCCTTCCAGCTAGGCAACTGTTAAAAATAGCGACAGAGCCCAACAGATCCTTCCAGCTTAAATAAATATTTACTGACTGAGCTGATTAGGTACCTATAGACAAATGTATGTTTACTGCTTTGGTGCTGTTACAATAAAACCAATTAGATCTAAGACATTGGGAGGATTCAGTGCTTTTTAAATCAATGTTGGGGGGACCTCATCATTGAATTGTGTCGGAGGCCCCAGAATCACCACAACCACCCCCTGGCCCCGTAAGCAGAGTTCCCCACCGCCGCTTCGCGAGCGCAATCTGTTCGAGCATCCTGATGACCCTGGTCACTCTTACCGGTGAGGCAGTGCATGCGGAGGCTCTCACCTGCAGAGCCGGGCTCGAGCATTCGTGCGCGAATCTGCGAGGTGAGGCTTTGGATGAGGGCGTAGACTTCATCGCACGTGCGCACCGGGTTCCCGATGGAACGCATGGAGCGCAGTATCGATGCGCTCCCCGTTGGAGCCAACTGCACCCCCCACGGCAACAACAACCCTTACCACAGGGGAGCATGGCACCAATATCCGATTGGCAGGGCCACAGACACACGGACGCACACACATGGACACACAAATACAAAGATCCCCCGCATTGCCTGAACAGACTGTAGGTTCAAGTGCTGTTAGTGAGTAGCATCTATAAAGCCCAGCACAATGTGCAAGGGGAGGGTGGCCGGCACCACGCCCAGGCGTATTTTTCTGACCAGTGGCGATGTTTAAACACCGGAGGCAGGACCGTTTAAAAAAAATTGTCACTGGTGATGGCCGAAAGCGTGAGTCGAACTCAGCTTGCCAGGTTAGTAACGAAGCGTGCTAACCGCTATACCATCGCTAAACCACATTAGCACACGTGCACAGATACACAACCAGCATTTGCCACTGAGCGGTGGTGACATCACTACGGCGCCTCTGCCAGGCCAGGTGCACTTTGAGGCCACGTGAAATGACGAAGCTTCAACGAGAGGTCACGGGACAAACCAAGTTGTTAGGTGTTGTCTTACGGAGATGATTGGCAGATGCAGCACCACTTGTGATCCCTGCTCTGCCAACTTGCTGTGCTGTTGTGATTTAGCTGCCCGGGAGACCGCTCGTTGTTTTCAGCGTTGCTCCTCTGCCCACCGCTGTTGCAGGGTGAATGCTTATAACTGCCTCGTTGCAGCCTTCACGATTCTCCTCCATAGAGGTCGATCTCAACACTGCGGATACCAGTCTTCAGCAATTGCACTCAGCTTCAGGTCCTCCTGTGCCACATCAGTCCAGCACTTCTTCAGCCCGTAGCACCATGCCCATTTAGGCCCCTCTATCCAGCCAAATGTTGTTTGGGTGTGTGACGGCTGGACATGTGGGTTACATGACCCAGCCACCATAGTCTTGCCTGTCAGAATAGCTCACCAAGGGGACTTTGTCCAGATCTTTAGATTATTTGTGAGCTCCTTACACAATCCAACTCAGTTAAAAACAGGATAGATGGTAAGTAGGCCAGTCAAAAAGTTTCAAATCGGTGCAGATGTTCTGCCAGGGGGTCCACGTTTTGCTAGCATAAACATTATTGCAGCTGAGAAGATCTGAAGCTTCGTGTGGAGCGACAGGTCAGGCAGCTTCCACACAGCATTATGCAGCCAATAATAAAATAATGCTGCCCGACTGATTCAGTCAGACCTTTACTGCTAAACCAGGATCGGTCATAAGCACATTGCCTGGGTATGGAAACATCTCCAATCTTTCCACAATTGCCCAATTGCTCATGAAGAGCTGAGGGTGTGGAGTATTCAGTGGCACTATATACCCCGGCTGGTATTTGGTTTTGGTGGAACAAATGGCAAGACCTCACACTCCATGTTCAACAGCAAAGCCCCCCAGATAACATGGTTGGCCAATAGGGAAAGTCTCTCGAACTACATTGTCAAAAAAGATGTTAAATAATGTGGAGCCAGAGGGCATCCTTGTCGCACCCCAAGTTGAACAAAGAATGTCTCCGACTCCCAGCTACATAGCTTTACACAGGCTTGCCCACCCTCATGAAGGTTCTTAGTGATTTTAAGCAAAGTGTTAGGGACCACAATAGCATGAAGAACAACCCATAGTCCTGGCCTATTGATGGTATCATAGACCTTGACCAGGAATATCTTTCTAAAAACAGTGGCTCCAGCGACCGGCCCCCGCAACTAAGTTTATAACTTTTCATATCTCTAACTTTTTCATATTTCGTATGTGTATCTGTTAAGAAAAAGTGTTTTTTGGTTTGCTTTATTTGTAATGCTTTATAAAAATTCATTCATTTAAAAGAGTGTTTATGCCTGTTTATAATAATAATAGCATTTCTGGAGCACTTTTCACTTGAGGGTCACAAAGTGCTGCACAGAGCTGTGGAGAGAATGGCATGTCAACGTCATAAAAAGGCAAATCAGCAAAAATAACGATTTTTTGGGGTTTTTTGTTACAAATCCAAGTTGTGGAGAGAACGGCATGTCAAAAACAACATCAGAACAGTTCAACTGAAAATCAAATAGTAGCAATGAATTATAGGACATAAAATAAGCGATAAAAAAGTTCAATACAATTAAAAATAAATTAGAATTGTTTAATAGGGCCTTGCTGTAGTCGCATACAGCTGGGGCCTGTATCTGTCTACGTGACTTTTAGTGGTAGCCCAAGTTGCTTTCTGGACTGTAGTAGTTATATATTAATTATGTGTCTGTCTCTGTGTGTGATTGTCCCGTATTTTATTTGCTTGTGACTCAGTTTATGCGCACAGCAGTGTGTGTGTGATTCAGTGAACCTGTGCTGGTGAGTGTGCGTCGTGCGCTGGTGAGTGTATTGGTGCGCGTGCTGATGAGTGTGTGCATGTGCTGGTGCATATGCCCTGGTCAGTATGCATGCTGATGTGCGTGCTGATGAGCATGTCTGTGTTGCTGTGTGCTGATATGCTGTTGAGTGTGCATGCTAATGAGTGTGTGCGCTGGTGAGTGGGTGTGCAAGTAAGTGTGGAAATGGTGAGTATGCTAGTGAGCGCATGCTGGTGGACACATGTGCTGGTCATTGTACGTGCTGATGAGTGTGTGCTGTTGAGTGTGTTGGTGACTGCGTGCTTGTGATCACATTTGTGTGTTGGTGAGTGCTATACTCTGCGGTGTGGTGTGTGAGGGTGTGGGTGAGAGTAAGGTAGCTTGTGTGTGGGGGTGAGTGTGGTGAGGTTGGTCAGTGGCGTTGTGGTGGCTGCGCAAACAGCCATCACAGTGGTCAAGTAGGCTTTGGACGGACGCGAGGGGTTGGTAACCTCCCTCCCACCTTCAATTTCATTACCAAAAAAAAAACACGAATCAATGAAAGACCTTCTAAGCTTGTGCAAGAGGCCCCAGGACAGGCGTTCATGATGTCTTTTGGCAAACTCCCATTTGGCAGAAGAAGGAGACTGAATGCCCAAATATCAAGAGTTCCTCTAGAAACAACAAAAAAACTGCCGTGTGTAGCCATGTGGAATGCTCAAACCCAAGTTGCAGATGAGAGACCGCTACTCCTCTGTCGGGAGCTGGACTGGTAATGCCTGGACCTCTGTGGTGTATACGAGGTTTCATAGAAAAAAAAAACTCCAATAAAACGTTGCTGATTTGCTGTTCTTACATCATTTTTGACGTGCCGTTCTCTCTGCAGCTCTGTGCAGTACTTTGTGACCCTCGAGTGGAAAGTGCTCTATAAATGCAACTATTATTATGAATTATTACTGGTTCTGGCTCTGGTCATTACGAGGGGTGGGTATTCCTCCACTTAGGACAGGAAACTGTGAAACAACAGCGAGTGACTCTTATTCTGAATAAGAAATGAAGGGGGTGTGGTAATGTGACCGTGAGACGTGGGAGCCTGCGAGTCCCAGGTTTACTCTGGGCTTGCCCAGAGTAAACGGTTACAGGCAAGGGCGATGAGTTAGATGCCTTTTAGTAACTTCTGCCTCACGTAATACAGCTAAAGTAGCCTTTCGGGACAAGAGTCTTCCTGCTAGATTATTTCAATGTCTGAGTGGGTCATGATGCAGATTCCTAGGCTAGAGTGATTGAAAGGCATGGGCCAGATTAACTCAACAACAACAGCAGACAAGCTGATGAGAGTTGCAGGCTGCTAGCTGATGAAAGCTGCATGTGAGAATTTCATCATCGTTTGCAGCTGTGGCTGGCACTGTCCCCACCTTCTCCTGATGCCGAGGGGAAATATGTGAGGCTTCGGGCTGTGGCTCATGTTGCTAGCATTGTTGCACTGGGTACATACTTGCTCCAGACCTTCCCCAAAAACCCTGGCTGATCGAGGAGGTGTTTCAGCTATCCAAGAGAACGCGCCAGGCGCACTCTCACCATGTACAACATCCCACACCTAAGAATGAGAAGGTTTAAAGCAGGCTTCACTTAGAGATTTAGAAAGCTGTCCGGCATTGCAAGGATGAGTGGTGTTTGTACACTGCTGAGAAGGATTCTGCCTCAGTAGCTTGTTGTCACAAATCACTTTTTAATGCCATCAGTAGACTAACTTACAATGCCTCAACCATCACCTTCCTTAATCTGATCTCCGACCCCCAAGAAGAAGTTCAAAGGTTTGCTGAGCATTTTTGTGGGGACTTTGGGGAGGGGACCCCCTCAGCTCATATAACACTATGGAACAACATGGTGTGACCCTGCTGAAGCTGGGGTGCCTTAGATATTGAAAGAAGTAGATACCCACTGCAAATGCTGGGTGGAGGTTCCATCTGTAGAGGAAGCATCTAAGGCAATCTAGAGCTTGAGCTAAAAACGCACCAGGCAGAGATGATCTCCTGCAGTCTGTGCTATATGACATCATTACAAACATAAGGAGCACAGTATTGGTTTCAAAGAATTGGAAGGATGCCCTAGTGCCACCTTCCCCCCTCATTAAGAACGGTAACTGCACTGACTATAGAAACTACAGGCGCATCTCACTCCTCAGTATGTCGGGAAAGGTCCTGGCAAGGATTATTCAACATAGCTTTGCCAGGCGGTTTCAGGCCAGGGTGGTTCTACACATAAGCCATAGCCTCTATCTGGCTACTACAGCAGAGGTGTAGGGAAGTCCAACAGGTCCTGCATCTCTGCTTTTTTGATCACACACACACACACATAGATACCCTTAAGATACTATTGGGTCAAGTGCCGTTAGTGAGCACCTATGAAGCTTGACACAGCAACAGGCCCGGGCGCCTTTGTCTCCCTAGTGGAAATGTTCACACACCACATTAGGCACTCATGAAAATGATCATTGGTGCTGGTCATGACACACACACACACACAAAGATAAAGATCCCCCGTATTTTAACAGACTGTAGGGTCAAGTGTCGTTAGCGAACACCTACGAAGGCTGAAATGGCACACGAGGGGGTGGGTGACCAGCACTACACCCGGCCGCCTTTGTCTCCCTAGTGGCAAAATTTACATATTGCACTAGGTACTCATTTGAGGCTGAGTCGACCTAGCGGAGGCCCTCCACCGGTTCAGAAAATCGTCACCGGTGTTGGCAGTGGCGGGATTTGAACTCGGGTCACCAGATTTGTAGCCCAGTATGCTAACCACTGAGCCACCCCTCCCCACCACACACACACACACACAAAGTTACGCAGACACGGTTACACACACACATACGTATGAGCACCTTGTGCAGGTCCGCGGGGGAGAAGGTGGTGTCTCTCTGCAGCACCTCGTGCAGCCGCTGCTTGACGCGCTGCTGCGAGCTGCTGAGTGCGTCCCCCTCGGAGTCGAGGAGACCGTTGGTGTTCGCGCTTTTCACCATCTGCACCAGGATGGGAGTCAGCTCGCCCTCCAGCGCCAGCAGCCCCTGCGCAAACACGAGCGTGCGTGCACACCCGCCTGAGTGTGTGAGCGCTGCCCAGATGCCTCAAACTTCAAGTGGCTAGCAAAAAACAGCACAATTCTTCATTCATTATCAATATCCACTTAATCCAGTACATGGTCATGGTGGGGCTGAGCCTATCCTGGCTGACAGAGGGCACAAGGTGGGGGAATACCCAGGATGTGATGCCAGTACATTGCAGCGGACACTTTAAGGGCAATTTACTCAGCAGGTCAATTAACCTAAGCAGCAGCGCATCTTTAGATGGTGGGAGGAAACTGGAGAACCTGGCAAAAACCCATATGAGCACAGGGAAAACTCACAAACGCCACATAGAAAGGCACCTGAGCCGGGGAATCGAACCCGGATCTTTTTGCTGAGGCAGCAGCGCTACTCACTGATCCACGGTGCCGCCCAATTATCAAAGCAATAATGAACACAAGCGTAATGTGAATTTTTAATTGAGCAAGGGTATTATATAAAGCAGGGTGGCACAGTAGGTAGGGCTGTCGCCTCACAGTAAGAAGGGCTGGGTACGATTCCCGGCTCGGGTGCTTTTCTATATGAAGTTTGCGTGTTCTCTCTCTCCCAGTGTCTGCGTGGGCTTTTGTCGGGTATTCTAATTGGCCTGCTGAGTAAATTGGCCCAAAAAGTGTGCCCTGCGATGTACTGGTGTCACATCGTGGGTATTGTGCCCTCTGTCATCCTGGATAGGCTCCGGCACCCCCACGACCCTGTGCAGGATTAAGCAAGTATTAATAATTAATGTATTATATAAACAGCTGGGGGGAAGGGACAATGATGGCTGAATCCACAATGTGTACATATGTCTGCAGCAACAGCATTTGTTAGGTGCTCCCTAACAGCACTTTCCCTGTTAAAAGGTAATATGGGAGATATTTTGTCTTGTGCAGCAACAGCAACAATGAGAGCAGACTGTGAGCGAAGGAAACCGCAGATGACTCGGAGAGAAATGATACGCGTGGAGGACTCGTTTGCTCACCCACTTATCTCCTGGCTTTCACCATCGTCAGCCGTGATTTATCCACTGTTGGATGAAGGCCCCCAACATGCCGTTGCCACCTCTCACCTTGGCAAAGGCGGCGGCCGTCATCTGGACACGGCCCTCGTCCGACGCGTAGATTTTGAGGTCGTGGCGGTAGGTGGAGTGCAGGCGCAGTAGGCCGCAGCCTGCATATCCTGCATGGTCGCCTGTTTGCACAGCGGCAGCAGCCGCCATTCACCATTAAGCGGTGGTCACATCACCGCGGGCACTTGTGCTAGGCTAGGTGTAGTTTAAAGTCGTCACGGTTGTGGCTTGTGCTCACGGACTGGCTGAAATGACTGACAGAGGCACTATCTGTGCTCCCTACTGCCCTAATATGCTGCATTTTAGTCATTCAGCACGCTGCTCATTGTAATGAGCACCTCTGTTGTTGCTGGAGGGTGGCTGGCTCCAACCGCCTTGTAGTTTCCCTCCAAAGGCTTCTCCACAGAAGCCGATCTGGACATCACTGGTACCCGTTATCGACAAGTTTTGCCAAGTGTTTTTTGGTAAGGAGTGACGATTTTAGCATTTTTCCAAAAAAGTAATTGGCAGTCACTGTGATATTTTTGGATCATGATGTTTTACACGCGCACATGCACACGCGCTAACGGAAGGGCTCCATATTGTTCAGTGATTGAATTTGGCGGAGCATGGAATATCACGGTTAATACCTCGATTTATCAGCATTACCCAGTGCTGCCTGACGTATTCGAACCACGAAGAATCTTTGCAAAAAGCGACGAACGTTCTACTACTGACTGGGGGCACGTGCCCTGGCCCGCCAGTGCCCGTGACCTCTCGATTGAACACGGCTCCCCAGGTGTCCCCGTGACCTCTTAGTGGTACCCAGCCCCACCCCACTGTATTGCTGCGCTAGTCAGTTCGGACATTTGTTGTCACAGGATTCCTACATTTAGAGTTTGCAAGCTGAGCAAGTTTACTGGGTACTTTTTGTTGCAATAACCAACATCAACCTATCAACCTATGTCCCCGTGACCCCGAGCTCGTACCCTGGCCCCCGGGGTACATGCTGCGGAACGCGCGTCCAAGTTCCTCCGCCTGCACGCGCCCCGCGGGGGTTAGCTCCCCCCCCCACTTCAGCACCAGCAGCAGGGATGGCTGTGTCTGTGCGTCTGTTCACATGCACATACAGACAAGATTCCCCCCTATAGCCTTAGTAGACTGCAGGGTCAAGTGGCGTTAGAGCACCAATGAATGTTGACATGGAATTCGAAGGGGTTGGTGGCCAGCAGTAAGCCCAGTCGCCTGTGTCTCCCTAGTGGCAATGTTTACATACACATTAGGCAGACTGAGTCGACCTAGGGGAGGCCCAGAACTGATTCAGAAAATTATTACCGGTGTTGACCGTGAGCGTGATTCAAACTCGGGTCACCAGCTTTTTATAGCCCAGTGCGTTAACCACTGAGCCACCACTCCTCCCCTCCCCGCATACACACACAAACATTTACACACACAGATACTGCTGCAGTACCGGTGATGGTGACATCACTGCCACTTGATGCGGAACAGAATTGTTGTATCTGTGCACACGCTCACACGCACCCTCCTCCTCGCTTGAGCGGCGGTGCCTGCCCCGGGGCAGGTAGGTGAGCTGCACTTTGCGGTTGATTCCTGAGAAGTGGCCATACCTACAGACACACGTACGTCACCACGGCACTTGCGCCAAGCCAGGTACACCTTCAGGCCATGTGAAGTGTCAACGTTTCTCTGACAAGAGGTCATGGGGTAGACTCGGATGAAATGGTCTGACTGCAATGAGTGGCAGATGCACACACACTAAAGACAAAGTTCCCCCATATAGCCTTAACAGACTGTAGGGTCAGGTGCCATTAGCGAGCACCTATGAAGGTGGACATGGCATGAGGGGGTGGGTGACAAACACCACGCCCGGCCGCCTTTGTCTCCCAAGTGGCAATACTTTCACATTGCACGGGGTACTCATTTGAGGCTGAGTCGACCTAGAGGAGGCCCAGGACTGGTCCAGAAAATCGTCACTGGTGTTAGCCGTGAGTGGGATTCGATCTCGGGTCGCCGAGTTTGTAGCCCAGTGTGCTGTTGTCCACCACTCCCCACTGGTGTGTGTGTGGTGTGTGTGGTGCACACACACCACACACACACACTAATCATACGACACACTATGCTATGAGGCTCATGTTTGTAGCCATGGCTCTGCTCAGGCTTAGCCATGGCTCTGCTCAGGCTTAGCACTGGCTCAACGAGCTGTCGGCTTGGCGCTGCAATGAGCTAGAGCCGGCCCTGAGCGCAGTCCCTGCCACGCTCAGGATTTTCCAGAGCTGTGCCTGAGCCAGGCTAAGCTCTGTTGTTTTCAAATCGGACCATAACTAAGCCTATCGGCGCCAAACCGAGCCTCAACCGGGAACGTGGCCCCAAAGGCGGCAGCAATGGGACGAGCGGCCTTACATCTCCAGCACAGCTTTCATCTGCTCCAGCTTGGCTTTGCTCTCCTCAATCTCCGAATCGTGATTCTGTCCCAGCTCCTGCAGCAGCTCCCTGGCAATGTCCAGCACCTCCTGCGCATACGTGCGAGATGGCGAACCAGCGGTGGCAGAGTGGTTAGCGCACTGTGCTCAACACAATGACCCGAGTTTGTCTGCCGCTCACGACCACCTGGGGGCGCGCTCGTCACGCTCGCGTAACTGGGTCGGGTTTGTTCCGAGTGTTGGACATATAGAACCCCCAACAAAGCCAGATGGCTAGCACTCTAGATTACTGGGCAAATCGTCATTATCCATGCTAATATTCGAGGCCAGTAAGGGGTGGGTAAGGAGTGGGTGGTAGGGGGCACGCAGAGGACGGGTAGGAGGTAGGTATGTAGGTGGCAGGTCGGTGCTAACCTGGAGCTGCTTTGGCTTTTTGAGCTTGATCTTGCCGCTAGTGTAGCCACCATACTTGTCAAAGAGATCAAAATACCTGCAACAGACACAAACAGATCCTCTATATAGCCTTAAGAGACTTGACATTCTCTCCACAGCTTGGTTTGCGGGTCCGGAGTACAAAGCGCTGTGACACCAGCGTGCGATGGAATGAACTTGACGTGGGTCTGCTCACCACCTCCTCTCACCTCTGGTGCCTCACCTCCATCTTCATCTTCTGCTTGGGGGTGCGGTCCCCGTGCCGGATCACCGCGATCACGCAGCGCAGCTCCATCCTGCGAGCAACACAGCCACAAGTTCGCATGACAACAACGATTGTGTGAGTGTGTCTGAAAGCTCTGGACATGGTCGCCATCAACGTTGAGCACGTCTGGCAGGCTGGGTTGGCTTGGTCATGTGACACACATGTCCAGCCACTGCATGCCCAAGAAGCTTATGTTTGACCAGATAGAGGAGACTAAATTGGCACCTCATGGGTGAGAGAATAGATGAACTGATGCTGTACAGGAATATGTGGAGATGAGTGGACTTGCTGATGAATGTGAAGATCAGCTTCTGTGGAGCAGGCTACTATTGAGTATTGAGTAGTTGGAAGTAGTCGCCCTCCAACAACGACAGAGGGCAGAAGAGCGAAGTTAAGAAGAAAGAACATGAGCAAAGCACTGGGCAGATAACACTCAGCAAGATGGCAGAGTGAGTAGCACAGGTGGTGTATTTGCCAGTTATTCAGTCGGACCATGGCACAAGCGCCTGTCCTGTCAACTTCTGCCAGGGAGCCTTCGACATGCCACATGACGGCCTTAGGGTGCACCTAGCCTGACACAAGTGTGGTAGAAGTGTGACCGCCACTCAGTGGTGTAAGCAGCTGTAGTTGTGTGAGTGCGCGTGTGAAGGAGGAGTATCGCACATGGTGCCGGCAGTGGTGGGGACAATGGGGATGTCCTCGGCCTCCAGTGGAACCGACCACGGTATGTGGAACTGTGGGGCCAACTCCCGCATCATGAGGTTCCTGTAAACACAAAGACCCCCGGACAGCATACATAGGAGGTTGTTGGGGCAAGGGCTCTTAGCAGATAGTACCTATGAAGGCCGGCACGGCACACAAAGGGGTGGCGGGGCCAGCACCACAAACGGCCACATATATCTCACCGATGCTGATTTTTAGCTTCCACATCATATATTAATTTAAAGCTGTGGTGTCAACCTAGGAGAGGTCCAGGCCTAGTTTGGATAATTGTCATCGGTGTTTCCCATAAGTGGGAATAAAATGCGGGTTGCCGAGTGTATCTTGCAGTATGCTAATCACTGCGCCAATGTTCACCCACACACGAACACACACACATTAACCCACACAGACACAAATATACACGCATATACATACTAACGCTGCATTACGCAGCACTTCAACTTTGCTGTGTTGTACTGCACCACACTGCACCGTGCCACACTACACGACAAAGCACTCTGCTGCACTAGATATCACCACATCGTGCTGTACTACATCACACTGTGCTGCACTACATGACAGCACTCTGCTGCACGACACGACACCTCACTGTGATGCACTGCACTGCACTGGACTGCATGCTGCACTATACTACACCACACCGTACTGTGCTACACTATACACCGCACCATGCTGCAATACACCCCGCTAACCTGCCCCGTGCTGCACTCCGCCGTAGGAGGCGTAGTGGCGCCGCGCGCCGCTCACCCCAGGATCTTGGCGCAGTCGTCATAGTACTTCATGGAGTTCTTGACAAAGCTGAAGCCGTTGACGTCGCACACGTACGAGCGGCCATTGGCACGAAGCAGGTCGAACCCGCATACCGTTTGCTGCACGGAAACACGCGGGGGGACACGTGGGATCA
>JAZEWT010000016.1:9478818-9498126 GCA_036362905.1 Mordacia mordax
AGGGGGGGCAATTTGGCATCGCGACTGTAAAAGACCGATGCTGAATGTCGCCAGGCGGCAGGACGTTCGCTGTTCATTACAGGGGCTAGTGGTTTGGATCCGGCAGGCCGCACTGGTGAGTACTTCTACGCATATTAACCGCGTAAAGGGAAAACAGTTGTTCGGGCCGGGTACCCAGACCGGAGGCCAGATGGCGAGCCCGGGGGTGACACCTTGAATGCGAGGCAGACTTTGCGGGCGATGAGCTTTTCGCGGGCGTTGAGGATGACCGGGTAGCGAACCTCCTTGCCCTCAGCATCTCGCTCCACCTTCCCGTCAAGCGCCGGAGACTTGCGCGCCTCCGCGTGAGCGTAGTCCGTCCCCACTGTGTACACCTAGCCCACCATCATATGTGTGGCACAGCAACAAGAGCCACCATCCACCACTAAGTTGCGGAACCATCACCGCACAATACTGTGCTGGACTAGCTGTACTTTGAGACAGTCACGTGGTGCATCGAAGACTCGTTGGCAAGAGTTAACGGGACAGATGCTTGTGCTGTGGACTAACTGAAATGACTGCTTACTGTGCCACCTCGCTGAGTTTTATCTGCCTGGTGCTCTGTTCACTGTTCCCAGGATCGATCTTCTGCTCTCTGCTGTTGTCAAAGCGTCACTGCTTCCACTACTCAATACAATTCTTCACGAGCCTTCTCCACAGAAGCTGATCTTGACACCGCGGGTACCAATAATCGGCAAGTCAACTCAGCTCCACATATTTCTGTACTCCATCAGTCCATCTCTTTTCTAATAATAATACAATATATAACGCCTACAAATTCTGCGCCAGGTCAGAAATAAGATGCCGATACTGAGGCACGGAGCTGAGCTCAGTGTGAGTAGGCCTGAAGAAAAAGGTTTTGTATGAGATTCCTTATCAGTACCCGTTTAATCCTGTACAGGCTCGCTATGGGTACTTTTTGCCAGTGTACTTATGTAATTAACAGAACAGGTTTTTACCATTTCTGGCAATTATGTAGGTGTTAAGATCTTAAAACACCAAAATAGACACATTTCACAATGTGTCTAGTTTGCAAAAGCCACAAATACTTGTGGCAAACTATGCAAACAGGAAGCTTTGATAACATATGCATTGTCCTTCAAACTGTTCGGCCTACACCAGTATTTGTGGCTCAAAAGGAAGCCATGTCTGGTGTAGGCCAAACAGTTTGAAGGACAATGCATATGTTATCAAAGCATTTCGGTTTGCATAGTTTGCCACAAGTATTTGTGGCTTTTGCAAACTAGACACAAATGGACACATTGTGAAATGTGTCTATGTTGGTGTTTTAAGATCTTAACACCTACATAATTGCCAGAAATGGTAAAAACCTGTTCTGTTAATTACATCTGTACAGGCTCGTGGGTGGGCCAGAGCCTATCCCAGCCGACAGAGGGCGTAAGGCTGGGGAATACCAAGGATATGACGCCAGTACGTTTGGGGAACATTTTTTTCTGGCAATATTCTCAGCAGGTCAATTAACCTAGGTAGCAGTGTGTTGTTGGACAGTGGGAGGAAACAGGAGTACCCGGAGAAAACCCACGCGGGCACAGGGTGAACACGCAAATGCCACACAGAAAAGCAACCGAGCAGGGAATCGAACTCAGGCCCTTTTTTCTGTGAGGTGACAACGCTACCCACTGCAGCAGCGTGCTGCCCTGTTGTTTGAGATGTTTTTTGAAAGTTAAAGTAGTGGTGGTCTGGAAAAGTTTTAAGGGGAGGCTGTTCCAGGTTGTGGGTACGACTCTACTAGAGCAGCACCATTGTGCAAATTAAATTTTTGAGCAGGGAATATTGAGCAGGTGTTGGGAGGAACTGCGGAGAGTGTGTGAGCGTGTTTCGGTGAGTGGTAGAAGTCGATTGGCGAGGAACTGGAGATGGCCTGAATTGATTATGCGGTGGCAGAGTAATGTGATCTTGTGAGTGATTCTCTGTTGAACTGTCTAACGACAATCACTCAGCACAGACCCCATGTGCACAGAGACTAAGATCCCATGAATACCCTTAACAGACTGAAGGGTCAAGTGCTTTTAGCGAGCACCAATGAAGATTGCCACGAGACACAAGGAGTGGGTGGTCATTACCACATTTGGCTGTCTGTTTCCCTCGTGGCGATGTTCACACACCACACCAGGTACTCATTTGAGGCTTAGTTGACCTAGGGGAGACCAACAACAAGTTAAACAACGAAGACTAGTTTTGGGCCTGAGCGGAATCGAAATCAGGTCACCGGGTTCGTACGGTAGCACGCTAACCACTATGTCACCACCCCCCACATAGCAAAACAAAGATACCTACACAGAGATACACACACATAAATACACACACTCACAAAGACATGCGTTCGTGCCAGACCCCGCACAACCGCGAGGTACCTTCACGTCGGTGCCATCGGTTGGCATGAATTCCTCGTACAGGTATGAGCCTGTCTTGCGCACGTTGCTCTCCGGGTAATACACACTGCTCCGGCTGCCAATCTGCAAGCACACACCAAGATCATCTCTCTTATTTATACCACGCACACTGTAAGGGTAGGTGCTGTTAGCGAGTGCCTATGAAGGTTGGCACAGCCAATATCCCCAAACACCTAGCCACCTTTGTGTCCTGAGTGCTGACATCTACACACCACATCAGGTACTCATTTAAGGCTCGGTCTACCAACAGAAGTCTGAGGGCAGTTTCCAACACTTTGTTCATGACTGTTAGTGACTGCACTATTATCCATATATACATAATATTAAAAATAATTGCACTTCTATAGTGCTTTTCACCCAAGGGTTACAAAGTGCTGCACAGAGTTGTGGAGAGAACGGCAAGCCAACAACAACATCAGAGACGTTCAAATGAAAGTCAAATAATGGCTATAATTTAAGGAAGGACAAATAAGCGATAAAAATAACTGTTCAACAAACGATGCAGCCATCATCCCGGCACGACAGCAGGGAGCCGCATTAACAGTCCGAGTCAGAGGACTTGAAAGCCTTACGGAATAAGTGAGTCTTGAGACGAGATTTGAAGATGTCCAGGGATTCAGCTGACTGAATCTCCATTGCAAGGGCATTCCAGAGTCTGGGAGCAGCGCACAAGAAGGTTCTGCCACCCATCGAATGGAGGTGCGATCTAGGCACATGCAGCAAGCCCGTATTGGAGGATCGAAGTTATCATGTTGAGGAGGGTGCCTGATGTAGTTCATGGATGTATGTCAGAGCAGCGTCGGTAAGAGCCTTCTAGGTGAGAAAGAGGATCTTGAATTTGATCCTATATTTGACCGATAGCCAGTGGTGATACACCAGTACTGGGGATATGTGATCATAGATGGGTGTGCGAGTGAGGACTCTAGCAGTTGGACATGTTGGAGACGATTGATTAGGTAGGCAGGGATGCCAAGGAGTAGTGCACTGCAAAAGTCAAATCGTCAAGAGATGAAGATGTATGTTAGCTTCTCAGCATCAGAGGGTGACAGGATGTTGTGCAGTCTGCCTGTTTCTCACATGGAAATAGGCTACCTTAGTCACCTTGTTGATGTGTGTCTCGAAGCTGATTGAGCAATAAAGAGTCACTCCTAGACTCTGGACTGCCTTAGCAACTTCAATGGTCTGGTCGTCAAGCATCAAATGAATAGATTCAGCCTCGGAGAATTGGTGCAGGGTTTTGACAAGCAAAATTTCAGTTTTGTCGCCATTTAGTCTTAGGAAATTGGAATTGAGCCAGGCCTTCACAGTTGACAGTGAGGACGACATACAAAGCCACACATTGTCACACACATACACCCAGGCAGCCTGGCACGGGGATGATGGGGGGTGGCCGGGTCTGGTAAGGGCTGGTGGTGTCACACGGAGATCGATGCAGAACGTCTCACAGAGAGAAGTGCGAGGGATTAGTTCCTGACTTGTGCGCCATTCAGTGCAGAATTAGTAGATTCTTGCCCCTGGTTCAATATGAGTTTTCCCTGGGCTCTCTGGTTTCTTATTTCAAAAAATAAAAACTTACACAATGTAATTCGTATTGAACCAATGCACAAGAATCATCTGATATTACTCCAATTGGCTTGCACGCAGCAGTAGCATGGCTTTTCCTACCACGAGAACTTGTCAGGACGCTTCTGAACACAAGTGTTGAGATTCAGCGAGGCTCTCGCATGGGGTTTATTGAGCGCGAACACACCTTGCGGAAGAGGCGCTGGCTGCCGCCGCCAGCCGACGTTGGGTAGTAGATGTAGACGTTGTGATCCTCGGCACACACTGGCTTCTCCACAAATGGTTTCTGAAAGATGTCTCCGTTGATCTCCACGTGGTCCTCCCCCTCCACCAGGTCGCAGGCTTCAGTCGGGGAAGGGCAGGGGAGAGACAGCGTCAAGCTCAGCGACATTCGAAGCCCAGCAGCCACTTTTCTCAATGCGACTTTTTTACGAATACTTCGTCAGGGAGATGAGGGGATAAACAGATTACACGCGATTAACGGGGCTCATACCCGGGGGTGTAGAGAGCACATGACTGCAACATCAGAGTGGGCTCTCATCTGGAAACACCTGGCCACTCACCAGCATTGCTCTGAGCAAATACAGTTATGCTGCTAAGTTTATGTTAAAACCGGTCCAGTGGTTCAAAAATCCTGAATCTGCTGATGAAACATTGACTTACTTTAATTAGAAGGCTTATGTGACCAATGTTAGCGATGAAATCCATTTTTCTGGGTCAGGTCACGCATATATAGTGTCGTTTTATCCTCCACCACCCGACATGGCTAATGAGTGAGGCGTGTCACATGAATAGAACCTGGGCGAGCTGCTCGCTCAGGTTTGGCGAGGGAGCCTGACGATGCTGGTTGCAATTATCAGCGAAAAGTCGTGTATGTCATTATAAATACTGTGGGTTTGCTCTCCCACACGCCGGTGTACTGAGATAGTGATGGAATCGGCATATTCTGTTCATGCGACAAGCTTTACTAATTGGCCTTGTCGGGTGGTGGAGGGCTAAACGACACTATTTTTTGCGTGATCTGACCCAGAAAATGGATTTCATCGAAATATTAAATGTCGAACCATTGTCAGAGTTTTGCTTATGTTGAACTAATATGGCCAAACATATTTACTCTCAGAAGGAGGGGCAGATGTGGAAATGAGGAGAGCTGTCTGTGTTGTTACTTTGTTGTGTAGATTGCACGGCAGCAGTAGATTTAGCAACACAGAGGTTTGCAGCATCGTGTGCACCAAGCTCACAGCCTTGTTCAGACCACCGTCTCAAAAGAATGGCTTGTGTGGCCAGATTGTCAAACTACCTTTTAATATAGTTAAAGACCATGTGGTCATTCCAGCAAGGAGCGGTGACACAAAGACACAATTGGAGACTAATTTCATCTTCATTAGGACCCATCAGTAAAATACTACGATCAAAATTCACTGCTGCCATACACCTCTCGAACGGCCACACTCTCAACTTTTGAGTTAGTGGTTCCAAACGACAACACGTTCAGTTCTACTGAGCTGGTGGTCTGGATAAGACTGCGGCAGGTGTTTGAGAGACAAGGCCGCACAGCGTCACAGGGACACCCACCGTCGGGGTGGTCTGGATTGCGGTTCAGGATGGCGTAGCGTGGTAGCTCGATCCCCTCGGCACGCAGGATCCGGTAAACTTCCCTCCTGCGCGCGTGCCACCACCACGCACACACCGTGCGCTCACAGCTAGCCACATGTCCACACGCTGCGTAACGTTTCATTCATGCATTGGTGAGTGCGGGTGGCTGGTACAGATTGCGCGTGGGTGGATGAGTGAGATCGCATGTGGATGTGTTGTTTGCCAGAAATAAAATTATAAAAATAGATACTTTCAGCCATTTCATGAGTATTTATACACATAACGAGAAACTGCAGCACCTAGAGTAAACCCATGCATCAAAGGTTACAACGTTCTATCTCACCCAGAAAGGAAAAATATGCCATCAGTCTTCACTTTGCTGAATTGATATCACCTCCTCGACTTTCTCAACATTCATGCGCGATTAATCAACCCCCGTTGCGTGCCCAGAACAACTCTGCTAGTGCCGGAAAGAGAGCGACTTGTGCTGCAGTGGGTGCGGACATTCACCGGTCTTGGATGTGGTACTGCATGTCGAGGTCGTTGATGACCAGCGGCGCACGCAGCTTGCTGTATGCCACCGCCTTGTCCAATGGGAACCCTGCGGGACACGCGGCGCCGCGTCAGCCTGGCTGCTCGTTCTCATGCCGCTCCGCTTACCCAGTGCTTCTCAATTGAAACGTCTACCGGGGGGACGGCGAGCGAGACGCGAGCGACGTGCGACCGATGCACGCGCACGACAATCACGTGCCAACACGCGTATGTGCCCGTAATAAAGATAAAGAGACCCATATAGCTTTGAATGGGCTGTTGGTGCAAGTGCCTTCCCCTGGTGCGTTGCGTAAACACCTATGCTGGGGAGACCTAGAGACCGAGCGAGGTGCTGGGCCCCCCCACCCCTTCATGCGCTGCGCCAGCCTTTACCGGTGCTACTCTACCGGTGCCACTCGCTACGAAGCATTTGACTCGGCGGGTTGCAGATGCCACACGGGGGATTCCTGTCTTGGTGTGCGGGCGCGTGCCCACGCACCTTTGGAGTGGAAAGAGATGAGCACATGGCAGGGCGGCCATTCGGTGACGCGCGCGTGCAGGATCGTCTCTTCGGGGAAGATGCTCACGCTCAGGTACGGGAACATGCGCAGCCGAGCCAGAATCTCCGCCATGGGCCGCGAGTGCGACTTCTTCGCCATGGCGCAGATCCCCACCACGATGAGCCGCTGCTCACGCTGCGAGCACGCACACGCGCGCACGTGAACATGGGCCCACACACCGTCCCGTTTGTTTTCCTGGCCAGTCGTGGGGCTCAGCTGGACGATGGCTGAGCTGGCTGAGGACCGGGGGGTGGGGGGTGGGCGTCAAGTCTGGACGGGGGCCGCAGCATGGGAGCTCCTACACGGTAGCTTGCCAACGACAAGCATTACAGAATATTACCCAGATCCGCATGAAAACTGGTGACTGGAGTGGATCAACATGGACTTCCAGGCTACACAACCTTTTTCGCACCTCCTGACTCTGACATTTCTCCTCCAGTTGAAATTCACTCATAGAACCAACAACCACATTTATACCGGTTCCGACATTGAGGGTCTCGTCAGCAGATTCAGGATTTGTTTGAGCAAACGGTGTTAAAATGCATAATCATCATAACCCAGGATGAGTCCACTGCTGGATGAAAGCCTCCCCAAGGCTGTGGTCACCTCTCACGATCCTGCAATACAATCCATGCGGCATCTCCCCACGAGTCTATTAATTATTCCATCTCTTCATCGAACATTCGCTCTCTGACATGTTACCGTTGCTAAGCTGCTGCCACTCCATCACTATCCTTGACCATCGTCGTCCCCTATGGCAGGGTGGTTATGCAGTGGTAACATCCTCGCCCAACAGGAACAAGGTCCTCCTGCCAGAGGCGGTTCAATACTCGCCCGGGGCGGCATCTTTCTACATGGTGTTTGCGAGTTCTCTCCCCTCTCCTGCATAAGGGATTCTCCGGTTTCCTCCCATAAACAAAAACTCATTAATTGGCCCGATAACATACAACGCGGTGTCTGGCAATGCTGGCGCCAGATTTCCTTGTGCCCAAGTCGTTCTCTCTTCAAACTAACACCGTGCCACGCGTTAGAATTTCTGACATTTGCGGATTAAGCTGTAGCAGCAGCGAGCGGTGGCGCTGCGGAGCACAGATCCTGCTCACCTCATCGGGATCCTTGTCGCTTTCGTCGGACGAGGTGTGCTCCGACCCCGCAGCTCCCTCCACCTCCTCAAAGCCGCTACCCTCGTCCAGAGCTCCCCGCCAGCCCAACATCATCGCTCACCTGGGCCGCCACAACAGGTGTGACGCGCACAACAGCCGCGACACAAACTCATGGCCTGTTGTGACACCGTTGTGACATTGTTGTGTTATAGAGCAGGGGTTCTCAACCCTTTAAACCTCTAGGCCCACTTGGGCCACTAGGTGGCGCTCAAGGCTCAATGATGGGTCGCGTTAGACTGTGCTGTTAGACTGTGCTGTGAGTTGGACTGTGCTATTCGATTACGCTGAGGCAAGCTGCGCTGTGAGGCTGTGTTGCGTCACTCAGCTGTGTCATTATCTGTAGCCCTCGTCCTCATCGCTAAACCCGGAGCAGACTGCTGGGCAAGTGCCGTTAGCGAGCAGCGCCAATGAAGGCCGGCACGGCACACGTGCGGGTGGGCGCTCAGCGCCACCCACCGCCGCATTTTTCCGATGTGAAGAGACAGCACCAGGATGTAACTTGGGCTGAGTCGACGTAGGAGAAGTGCAGGACCGGTTCTAGATATTCGCGACTGATATCGTCCGCCAGATAACAACAGCACTCGCTATAAGACTTCAGTACAGATCCCCTGTACGCGCGGAACACAAACTATTTTATACAGACACCCTCACGAACCCCTGTTCTATACCGAGGGTTGCCAAGTCACCGAGTGGACTCCTGCAGCGAGGCCGCACCCCGGCTCGCCGAGTCCCTGCAACCCCCGTGGAGGGGCGAGAGGTCGGCTCGGGGACACAAAGCGGAGGAGCGGTTCGGCCCTGAGCGCGCCGACTCCGCGCGGCCCACCCGTGACGTCACAAACTCAGAGACTGGCGATGACGTCATAGCATGGTTTCAACCGCGCGTTTTTAATGGCGACATGACGTCACAAGGCCGCGTGCGTTACAGCGTACAATGACGTAGTCGAGACGCGGGGAGCGTCGCCGTGAGACAGGTGCCGAGGGGGAGGTGACACTCGCGATGACGTCATGTACTCCAACTGTCACGCGCGCTGACGCGATGACGTCCTCTCGAGGATCAACGGGAGAGATGATGTCATCGTAAACGCGGCTAAACGCGTTTGCGGAAGTGGATGGGGACGTTTTGCACTGCACGCCGCGCTTCCACGCCTTGTTATTAATATTGTTCTTTATGGTTTAGCAGACGCCCCTATCCAGGGCGACTTGCATCGCCACAGAGGTGCGAGGAAACCGTGTTCAGGCTGTTCAGGAGCCGGGTTCAAGATAATCGGCCTCCACGTCCCAGGGCTGCCAGGTTCAGGCGTTGAGGCTCCACGGCTTCAGGTATTCAGGTTCAGGGGATCAGGGTCCCGACGGGGGCACAGGCTTCAGGGTTGAGGACTCGGGTTTCCAGACATTGAGTGTCGAGGAGCCCAGTTTACAGGCGTTTACGTTTCAAGGCTCAGGTTTTAGTGACGCGAATGTTATGTTTTGAACGAGTGTGAATCATTCCTATTGTAGGGTCCCGGGTTTGAGAGGCTCAGGTTTCAGTTCCAGGTGCTGAGGTTCCAGAACTCTAGGTATTTGGGGCTCTGGCTGCACGAATCCCGGGTCCAGAGGTCTAGCTTCTAGGCATTCAGATGTAATTTTTTTTTGTAGATTTGAGTTCCATGGCGTTGAGTTTGAGGCGTTACGATTCAGATTCCAGCAGCTGAGGTTCCCGTATAGCGAGCATTCCCAGATGAACACAAATCCCAATGCATTGCGTTGTCTCCTTCACATACACGACCCTCCACGGTCTAACGAATGCTACGCTTCCCCTTATCCACGCGTTTTTATGGACGTGCATTGAAGAGCTAATACGCATGATATTAATGGTCACGAATATGATGCATATGTTAAATGCTGATGGTGATTTTAATTTTGCTGATGGTACTGCGCATGATAGTGATTGTGTTGGTGATGATTGTGTTTATGATTACGCTCTGCTGATGTAGGTTTCTCACCGCTCGATGTATGAGAATTTCTCTCCAAGGTCTTCTTTCGGGAAAGCCATAACCCTGAATTGTTCCTTCTCCTTTGTGACATGTCGCCTTCCATCATCATACGTTAAATAAAGAGTCTTACGATCACAGTGGTTGATGATAAACTGTGATGCTGATAAAATTTGTGTCTACGTTCCTGCTGGTGATGATTATTCCCATGCCCAGCCCGCTGATGATGCTGCTGTTGCCAGTTGCACGCGCCCCCCCCCCCTCCGTGCCCGCACGCAGGCCATCATGACCCGCATGTCTCGCTGCGCGCTGTGCGTGGTCTCCCTGCTGGGTCTCTGGGCGATGCTGCTGTGCGCGGGTCCCGCACTTCCCGCGCCCGTGCGGGCCGCCGTGCTGCCCCTGCCGGTCTACGCACTAGTGCTGCTCGGCTGCTACACGCTGGCATCCGTGGGGATCGGCCTGGCCATGTTCGGCGACTGCCCCGACGCGGCCAAGGAGCTGGCGACGCAGATCGGGGAGGCACGCCGTGACCTCGCCTCCAAGGGCCTCTCCCTTTAGGGCGGGAGTCGGCCGTGTTTGGAGCCCCCCCCCATAACCCGACGTGTTCGCGAGCCCTCCGCCACGCGGCTGTATGTGATGTCGGCTGGTGAGGGTAGTGGACGCTGTCGAATAAAATAGACATGATTCATCAGTAGAGGAACGGACAATGGAAGGAAGAAACACCGGTGGGACACGGACACTGCGTGACCGACACTATGTGACGGAGACAGGCACTAGCGAGGCGAGAGACACCGGAATGTTTGTCGTGATATGTCTCTGCGGTAGTACATTGACTCCAGAGATTCGTGGTTCAAAACTGACAGGCTGCCCTGATTAATATTGTGATCGTGCGTATTAGCTGTACAAATACAGTACTATGTGCCGTATGCTTTGCCCATAGTGGACCTTAAAGATCCCGTGATATCACGAGCAGTAGGCCAACGTGTGCTAGCATCATGGTCTGAATTTTAAACATTACCGCAAATTGTTTAATTGAGAGAAAAGTAGCATTCATACCGTTCCCCCCGACCTCCTCCAACGCAATAAAAAAACTCGGTGACGATTCCCTGGGTGAACAGTAGTCATTTTTGCCCTTGCGCACGATGGCAGTAGCAGAGATGTGTTCAGGCGCTCGACGTCACTGTTGAGCTCTGCTGAGAGAGGGCTTCAGGAGAGTTCGTTTTTTTGTGTTGTCTTGTTCACCGTTGCAGGAACTCAGACTACAGTGGTTTTACTATGCGGTCCAAAGTGAGAGGTGATTGCTTATTGGAAATTGTCATGGGCTATGAATATACGATGATTTATGAAATTATTATTGTCCTGTGTTGTGGTCGAGTCGTGGTTTGTGTACTCATTGTGGGGATGTGGTTCATTAAACCAGCATGCAAACCCACGTGGCTCTGCGTTTACCCACGAGACGTACGTCGTGACCACCTGTCTGGAGCATAAACAGTGCTACATCTGGTGTTGCAGACAGCCATGTAGCTGAGGTGGAGCTGTTAACGCTATGGGTACTTTTTGCCAGTATACATATATAAGAGTGGAACAGGTTTTACCATATCTGGCGATAATGCTATGGTAAAACCTGTTCCACTCATATATGTATACTGGCAAAAAGTACCCATAGCGTTAACAGCTCAACCTAAGCTATAAGCATTGGTACTGCATTGTCCTGAGTTGACTGCCTTTTGGTAATGGCTGACCCTGGCAAATAGGCTCAAAAGGAAGCCATTGCCTGGTGAAGGTCAGTTTGAAGGACAATGCATAGGTTATCAAAGCTACCTGTTTGCATATTTTGCCACTAGTATGTGTGGCTTGTGCAAACTGGACACATTGTGAAATGTGTCTATTTTGGTGTTTGGGATCTTAACATCTGCATAATTGCCCTGTTCCACTCTTAGCCATGTAGCTGATGGGATTTGTAAAATGTGTGTAGAAATGTAAAGGAGGCGATTTGCTTGGTCATAATAATTCTCTGCAACAATGCTAGTCATTATTTTGTTTCGTGTTGTATATTTTGGTGACCCAAATATAATATAGAGAGTCATTACCTTAAAGCGTCTGCCAGTTAACTAGAATTGATTAAAGAAAGCTGGACAGCTGATGCGACTATCATAACCGGTTCAGAGTTTTGTGTTGAGGGCGGCGCGGTGGCGCAGTGGTTAGCGCTGACGCCTCACAGCAAGAAGGTTCCGGGTTCGAGTCTCGGCTCCGGTGCCTTTCTGTGTGGAGTTTGCATGCTCTCCCCGTGTCCGCGTGGGTTTTAGCCGGGTACTCCGGTTTCCTCCCACAGTCCAAAAGCATGCTCCTGGATAGGTTGATTGGCTCGCAGACTAAAATTGTCCCGCAATGCCTGGCGATGGACCGGCGTCCCGTCGTCGGGTGTATTCCTGCCTTACGCCCTGTGTTTTCGGGATAGGCTCCGGCTCACCGTGACCCTATATAGGATTAAGCGGTTTCAGATAATGAGAGAGAGTTTTGTGTTGAACCAAAGTTGCTAAAATGCATCTCTCCTAAAAGGAAGGCTGATGACGAGTAAACGTGCTTGTAACACACGAGAAAGGAGTCGAGCCGTCTCCTTGTTGACTTGTTTCCGTGAGTGGTGAAGCCTGGGCTGTGTCGAGGCGCGTGGGCGCGTGACTCAGGTGACAGCTGCGGCGGGCGAGACTCCGCCACGAGACTCCGCCACCAGACGGTGGCGCGGACCGCCCGGTGATTAGCGGGAAGGCGGCACCCTCCGGGTGAGGTGTTCTTCCCAAAATAAGGCCGCAGCCACACCATCATCCTTCCCCATGTCTCACTTCCATCCGCGTCTCCCTGACCCCCCCCCCCACCTTCTGATGGCTCACTGCAACCCGTTGCCCTACTGCGTCTCGCTGATACTGATGCTTACAATGTGGGTACTTAGAACGCCTGAAGATACCTCCAACGTGGGAGGCTGGACGTCGCGGAGAGATGGGAAGTGCTCGACACGGATATCCTGAAAGAACAGCTTTGAAAAACAATGCTCAGTGCAGGTACTCATTTACGGCTGAGTAGACATAGGGGAAGACCAAGACTGGCCCAGAGTATCAGTCATCGGTACCAGTCATGAGACACGCACACAGGTACATAGACAACTATTACCCCGAATAATAACGACAGGTAATGTCTCCCAGTCACAATGGTTAATCATCCCATCGACTACACGGCCTTCCCGGAGCTCATTTCAGCACGGTTCAAGGGAACTAACACTAGACCGGTTTCGACATTCAGTGCCTCATCAGCAGAGTTGGGCTTGTTCGAAACCAATGCGGGATGATGGGATGTGTAAAGGGCACTGATGTATCGGTGGAGGGTCGCCTGCAGGGAGGAGGCAGCGAATTGGTTATTGATGCACACGGCAAGTACTGTTAACGAGCACCCATGAAAGCCGGCACGGCACAGGAGGGGGTGGGTGAATAACACCACGCACAACCGCCTTTGTCTCCCCGTTGTTGCCGTGCACATAAAGTACTCATAACAAGTCGGCCCAGGGGAGACCCAAAACAGTTTCCGCTGCGATTTTCGCCACTGATGTTGGCCGTGAGCGGGAATAGAGCTCGGATCGCTGGGTAATTCGTTGAGCAGTGCGTTAACCAATGCGCCACCGCTACACGGACACACGACGTTCGCGACACGCACCACACACGGGTACGCTTACCTGTCCGCACGGGCTGTGGGGGGGGGGATGGTGTTTGTGAGCATATATTAATCGCGGGACGTTGCGCATGTGAGAGGCTGGGATGTTATTACCACTACGTCTTGCCAATACACATGCACAATACACAGACGGATCAAGGCAAAGACAAAGGGCAGTCATATAGACTTTCAAAGATTGGGCTGCGGGCGGTACGGTGGCCCAGTGGGTAGCGCTGTCGCTTCACAGCAAGAAGGTCCCGGGTTCGAAGCTCGGCTCGGGTGTCTTTTTGGGTGGAGTTTGCATGTTCTCCCCGTGTTCGCGTGGGTTTTCGCCAGGCACTCCGTTTTCCTCCCATAGTCCAAAAGCATGCTGCTGCATCGGTTAATTGGCTTGCAGACTAAATTGCCCGCAGTGCTCGGTGATGGACTGGCGTCCCATCGTGGGTATATCCCTGCCTTGCGCCCTGTGTCTGCCGGGAAGGGCTCCGGCTCACCACGACCCTGTACAGGACTAAGCGGTTTCTGACAATGAGATGAGAGATGAGATGAGACTGGGCTGCAGGTCTGGTCAAACCATCCATGTGCAGTGCTAGTCTTATTAAATTCTCGCTAACAACATTATTTCAAACGGTCCCAATACTTAAACACACACAGTGAAACACACATATACAAATGTGTGTCTAAACATATACACACTCCTGTTCACACAATACATAAACCACACACACAAAGCCAAAGATTGCACATTCCGTGTAGGCTTTCACGGACACAATACACCCACATACCAACACTCACCGAGACAACACGATAAAGACTCCCGGATAGCCTTCACATACTCGAGGATAAGGGTGCTGTTAGCATGCTAGCACCTGTTGAGGTCGGCACGGAACACAAAGGGTGTGGGTGGCCAGTACTATGCCCGGACAATATACATGTATTTATAAATAAGCCCTCTGAGTTATTAGATGCTTTTCAGGGGCGATCGAGCTTATCGAAGTTGTTTCACCGTTTATATCTGGGCATCTATCGTAGCAGTCAAAGCGTCTAAGAGCGCGTTTCTAAATGACAGCAAACCCGGGAGAACATTCCTCGCGACGACCACGGGGAGAGAATACGCTAACTCCAAACACACAGACGCCAGGGTCTAGGATCGAACCCTCACACTACTGTGTATCCGGTGAGGGAGATAACGTCTGCTCGCCACCGCGGCGCCTCGCCACCCACAAAGCATTGTACACCGTAGACACGGAGCCTACACGCGCCGCTGGAGCGAGTTCTGGCTGTTAGGAGGCACCTATTTTACATAGACACAGCAACAATTAAAAAAGCCCCCTGCAGCCTTTAACAGACTTTTGGGACAAGTCCTGTTAGCGAGCACCTATGAAGGTTGTCAAAACACGCGCGGGTGGGTCGCCAGCACCATGCCCCCCGGCTGTCTTTATCTGCCCCAGCGCCGAGTTTACACACTGTACCAGATGCTCATTTAAGTCTGAGTCGACCTGAAAGAGGCCCGGATCCGGTTTTGATATCCGCCACTGTTGTGATTTGGCCATGAACTCGAGCAGCCGGGTTTGCCGCAAAGTGCGCTCACCACTGCACCACCGCTCCACCTATCTTTATCATGTAGATGCGTTGAATACACACGCACTCATCACTCACACGTAAACACACGCACGCCCTCGCACGCAGCGGGTAAATATTTACTCGTTCGCGTCTCCTCGCAGTCTGCCCCCTACCCCCCTCCATCGTATGGCTCCTCCTCCTCCCGGCTTCACCATCACGCTCGAAGTCGAGGTGTGTGCGAGGTTACAACAGCTCGGCTCCGCCGCGCGCCCCTTCGTCCATTCTACCAGACACTGGCTGCTTCATCTCGTCCACGCTGTGTTAACCATCACACTATTGCAGGTGATATCCACTCACCACCTCACGAGCTCACTCACCAGCACAGGAACTCACCACTCTACAGGTCACATCAATTAACTTACAAAAACACAAAGTCACCAACATACGAACTCACCACCCTGGGGGTAACTAGGACACACCATCTTACGAACTCGCTCACTCACAAACACCACACCGCACATTTATCTGCTTATTCACTCTGCTCCTCTGTGGAATGCTCTCCCCCCAGCACTCTATAGTCACCTCGCTCGACATAGCGAACGCGTGACACTCGTGTCGATGGCATTACTATTTTGATGGCGCATTCTGTTCAGCAATTGTTTCAACAACCTCTTGATGCGCGCGCCCTTTGCACTCCAGCAGAAGCAGTGCGTGTGGAGGAGGAGCAGTCTTCAGCCTCGGTATAGATTCGGACCAGGAGCGGGAATCAAGATCTGTACCAAGCCAGGTGCAGCTCGTGACCGTCACCTGAGTCACACAGAGACCGCTCCTGGCAACAGCTGCTGATCAGAACCGGAATCGCGCGCAGTCCGGGGATGATCTTGTGACCAGCACTGGGAAGAGACCTTGGACGTTGGCACAGGGAGGGAGATCGGCTCGCGGGTGAGCTGGTGGGCAGCGATAGGGACTCGGGGTGGCACAGGTAGCCGAGAAAGCGGGGAGTCGCTGCCCGGCCATGCCGTTGTTGCTGCTCGGGTCGCCGTCGCCGCCGCTACTGCTGCTATTGCTGCAGCTACTGCTCCTGCTGTGCGGAGTCGGACGGGGCTCCAGCGCGCGCTTCGCCGTCTACTGGAACAGCAGCAACCACAGGTTAGAGGCACAGCGACGGGGGCACGGGGGGCACTAAGGGAAGGCGCACGGGGAGGACTGAGGGAGGTGGCACAGGGAGGGGGGGGGGCATGGGACAGAGGGGGTTACGAGGATACGGCAGGGGGGTAATCGGAGGTGGGGGGTTTGATGGGGGTGAGTTAGCCGGGCAGGTAAGGGTGTTAAAAAAATAATTGTGAGGAAACGGTTGAGTAAGTAGGTAATTCAACACGTAGGTTAGTAAGTATGTGATTTAAAAAAGTGGGTAGGTGAGGTAACAGGTGGTTGAATAAGTGATTTCAAAGGTGAGTGGGTAATGAGTGGTGACATATCAGGCGGGTGAGTAGGTAACAGGTGGGTGAGTAGGGGAGGCAGCAGGTCGGAGATTGCGTGGGTGAGTTAAGGTGACGTAATACTTGCGTGACGAGACGCCCACTATAGGTTTTGGATGCAATCCAGGATATCTTCCCCCTTAAACGCGGTGACTCAGGTGTTGATGATTCAGATAAATACACAACACGCTCGTAAATTACCAAATAAATAAACAATCATTATCAGTGGGGCGGCGCGGTGGCCCAGTGGTTAGCGCTGACGCCTCACAGCAAGAAGGTCCCGGGTTCGAGTCTCTCGGCTCGGGTGCCTTTCTGTGTGGCGTTTGCATGCTCTCCCCGTGTCCGCGTGGGTTTTCGCCGGGTACTCCGGTTTCCTCCCACAGTCCAAAAGCATGCTCCTGGATAGGTTTATTGGCTCGCAGACTAAAATTGTCCCGCAATGCCCGGCGATGGACTGGCGTCCCGTCGTCGGGTGTATTCCTGCCTTACGCCCTGTGTTTCCGGGATAGGCTCCGGCTCACCGTGACCCTATATAGGATTAAGCGGTTTCAGATAATGAGAGATGAGACCATGTATGTGCACTATGAGAGGAAACCGGAATACCCCGTGGGAACTCACACGAACACGGGAAATTCGACACAGAAAGACACCCCAGCTGGGAGTCGAACTAAAGGGCTCTTTGCTAAGAGACGGCAGCGCTATTTAGCGCTATCGTGCCGCGCCCAGCAGAAAACCCGTCTCCTCAGATCGGACTCTCTTGACGTAAAAAATACAACACAATTATTTGTTTGCACATCTAATCAGCCAGAGAGCCTTCTGGCAAATAATTTTTCAGCAGTGTCGGTTAAATTCAAGCAAAACAACTCTGGGCTGGTTTTGACATGAATTTTTCATCACAGGCTCCCGTGAACCAATCGTAGTGGATTGCTATATACTTAGAGGCGAGGGCCCTCTCTGTTAGACATGACTCACAGTTAGACACAAAACTAAATATAAGAATCATTGCGAATGAGGCCGTGTGATTCATGGACTATGTTATATATATTATTGTGTGAGAGACAAGTATGGGAAGGAAGGAGGCGAAACGTCTGCTTATTTACTCTCTCATATTCTTCACAAGGGCGCCACTGACGATGACCTACTTCTGATCGCACACGAGCGCACAAGTCAATTCAGTGGCATAGATTTTATCAGACTATAGTACAACTTATGTTATCCGCGATAGAGCGTTGGACGAACTACACAGATCCTGTTTCTGGTCTAACTCGTTATCACGGGCAGAGAGGTTTGCCAGCTCGTAGCAGTTTGGAGGCAAGGGTTGGTGGTTCACGCAGAGATCAGTGGGAACCCCAAAGTGTGATGAGCTGTGAGGTGGAGGAGCGGATATGGCAGCACAGCAAGCGAGATGGCGAATCCGCTCGCACACGCCGCCAGCTCGCATGAGAAAGATGGGCTTTTTTTTTGGCTGCTCTGGTTTCCTCTCCCCTAACGCAGGAAAGAAAACAACTCTTCAGTTAAAAGGGATTTGGCCAAACATCCCATTGTAGCAGGAGTCTCCGGAAAAGGAGTCTTGAGCCTCAGTGAGGCCATCCTGGATAAACGGAGGCATTGGTCTTCAAGGCTATTTAGTCTCACGCTGTGTAAACCTCCCGGCGATGGACTGGCGTCCCGTCGTCGGGTGTATTCCTGCCTTACGCCCTGTGTTTCCGGGATAGGCTCCGGCTCACCGTGACCCTATATAGGATTAAGCGGTTTCAGATAATGAGATGAGATGTGTAAACCTGTACACGGCAGGTTGCAACAACACGCCCCCCACCCACCACACCCTCTCACCGCACTGCAAGTCACAACACTCCTCTGCGCCTTCCCTAACTCCCATCGTCCCTTTTCCTCAATCATCATCATTATCAATACCCGCTTAATCTTTTACAGGGTTGCGGGGGGGGTGGAGCCTATCCCGGCAGACAGGGGGCGCAAGGCGGGGCTTTGTCCAGGATGTGACGCCAGTACATTGCAGGGCACTGGGGGTAAATTACTCAGCAAGCCAATTAACCCCAAGTTCGTGCAAAGCGACCCAATTTAAGTTGTTATCGATGGCACCTGTTCGTTGCAGGCCGGCACGGTGGCCCAGTGGGTAGCGCTGTCGCCTCACAGCAATAAGATCCTGGGTTCGAATCTCGGCTCGGGTGCCTTTCTGTGTGGAGTTTGTATGTTCTCCCCGTGTCCTCGTGGGTTTTTGCCGGGAACTCCGGTTTACTTCCACAGTCCAAAAACATGCTGCTGCATAGGTTTTCTTGGCTTGCAGACTATATTGCCCGCAGTGCCCAGTGATGTACTGGCGTCCCATCGTGGGTATATCCCCGCCTTGCACCCTGTGTCTGCCGGGATCGGCAGTACAGGGTCGTACAGCGACCCTGTACAGGACTAAGTGGTTTCTGACAATGAGATGAGATGAGGGTTGCGGGGGACGGGGGGGGCGGAGAGCTTATCCCGGCAGACAGAGGGCGCAAGGCAGGGCTATATCCCGGATGTGACGTCAGTACATCGCAGGGCATTGGGGGCAATTTACTCAGCAAGTCAATTACCCAAAGTTCGTGCAAAACAACCCAATTTAAGAAACATGTTATGCTGTTATCGATGGTACCTGTTTGTTGCAGACTGCTTGGCGTTTTGGATTTTGCTAAACAGCCGTGATTAAAATGAATCTAACATTATGGAATTGCAGCGGCACG
>JAZEWT010000016.1:9637560-9649824 GCA_036362905.1 Mordacia mordax
ATGCAAACTCCACACAGAAAGGCACCCGAGCCGAGAGACTCGAACCCAGGACCTTCTTGCTGTGAGGCGTCAGCGCTAACCACTGGGCCACCGCGCCGCCCATGACGAGCCTCTCGAAGCACTTAATTATAATTGGTGTGTCACACCAATCATAATGAAGGCAGGACACTGTTGACTTCTTCGACATTGAAATGACGGTGGTAGCCTTGAAGCATGCTGAGATGACCGCCTAGCTTAGGGAGATGTTCAATATGTCAGTAAGGACATCTGCTAGATGGTATGTACATCCCCTGAGCAGGCAACAAGGTACGTTGTCAGGTTCAGCAGCCTTGCATGGGTCCACTCTGGATAGGGTACGCCTAACGTCAACTGTGAACAGGCATCCCAGTGACAGTACCTGGTCACTGGGATGGGGGGAGGGATAGTCTTCCTAGTAGGCATGTTATTCAAGTGCTTCAAACCGTGCATAGAAGTCATTCAGCATGTTCGGGAGGAAGGTATCGATGTCGAAGACAGATGGTGCGGTTTTATAGTCAGTGATGACCTGCATTACCTGCCACATGCGCCGCGTGTCTCTGGTGTCCACGAACTGACCATGGATTTTCTGCGCATACATGTTCCTTGCTACCTTAATAGCACAGGACAGGTCAGCTTTAGCTATTCTAAGGACTGTGTGATAGCCCGCAAACTCTAATAATCCCAAAACTAGGTTCCACAGCTCCGTAAATATCTTCCCTAGATCCCCAGCGATCCCTAACTCCTAACACCAATCTCTCTCGGTCCCTGATTGATCACACACGGCGCTCCGACACACGTGCGTGCGCGCATTCTCTCACCCGTACCGCATTCAGACCGCGTTCACACCACGCTCACCCACGCAACGCTTCGATACAAAATACCGGACAGCAGTTGTCTTGAAAGCCCTTTTACTGCTGCAGACTCGTGCGCCGCGACGAGGTCCCTTTTCAGCCGCCCCAACTGCTCCCTCGCTACAACACTACACGGCACAACCATTTGGGCATAGCCCCTCGGCACAGCCCTCGTCCCAGCCCGGGCACAGCCCTCGCACAGCCCGGGCACAACTCTCGTACATGCCTAACTAACCCCACTAACTAACTACCCCGCTAACTAACTAAACCCCGCTACGCTCTGCCCTCGTCCCTCTACATGCTGCCAACCTAACCGCTTCGACTCGACTGGCAACTGCGACTCAACGACTACTCCAACAACTGTATCTCCAAAAAGACTGCCCCGCCTTGCTCCGCGCCTGCTCAAATACTCCCGCTGCCCGGACGTACCGCCCCTTTCAATGGTCGTGTCTCTCTCTCCACCAATCAGCGCTACCTTCTCTAATCTCCAAGCGTTGGGTCCCTCTACCAACCAATCCTCGTCGTTGTAAACAGCCGGCGCCAGCAAGTCTAGGAAATCGGCCAATCCTAACTATCGTCAACACCTAGCGCCAGCTGTCTGGCCCGCCCAAACCACGTGACCCAGCCGTTACAACAACAGGCAAGAATATCGCGCGCAACGTCCGATCAAAACCCCGCCCCGCTTGGCCCTGCAATGCATGCCGGTTGGATGGCCTCCCTCCGGCCGGCAACCTCGCCGGAACACAATTGTCTGCAGCTTTAACGTTCCGGGGGAGTTATTCTCTCCCCGCCAGAACTGGTAGGTGGACCCGGCGCCCCCTAGGCAAAATTCCACTTGACGAAGGAACCACGAACCAACCTGTTCTACCACAGGGTCCATGGACAAAACCTCCGTCGCTGGGGCCGAGTCCATCGTCGTTCTGCTACCCACCGATCCCCGTGTTGTGCGGACACTGCATCAGTGTGGAACAATATGCTGTTGTCAAATGTCCGCTCTAACAACGGATGCGCGCAGGCATCTAGCGGTTGAGTGCGATTGTGGTGTTTGCCTGTGTGTCTGTGTGGCATAAAATACTTTCCGAGGGGGGGTTCACAAGGGGAACATAACGAAAACACAGCCAGCGTCCCTGGTGGTTCCGAGGCCCACGAAGTGGGCCTCCACAACTGTCTTGATCCCAGATTTCAAGGCAGATATCCATATCTATATATGCTCAACTAAGTAATTAATTGAAAAAACCACTTTGCTTTACATTCTCACACCGCCCGTTCGCTCTAACCAACACGGTTGTGTGTGCCGTACATTCTTACGGCTCCAATGCGCACGGGCAGCCTGTTGACGCTTTTGGAATCGTTACTGTTGTAAACGTCAACTATACGGGCTCTACTAATATTTATAAATATATTCGAAACAGTGTTAGTTTTATTCTTGTATTTCTGGTTTTATTTCTGTTTTTTATTCTTGCTATTATTCACCAATAATTTTATGCCTCAACTTGGGCCTACTCGACAATATGGGAGAGTGAAGCCTTCAACTCACTGAAGCAGCATCAGCTGCCACCATCGTAACAGTACACGCACCTTACTCTAATACGCGTAGCTCACCTTTACGCATCCTTAGTGTTCTCGTACAGTGTGTTGGAGACTACACGTTTGCTCAGAGACACGCTCACTTATAGAAATGCTCGCTCAGAAACGCTGACTCGGAGACATGTTCGTCCAGAGACACGATCGTTGATGTTCTGGACTCCTGCAAGTTCTTAGTGATCTCACATCGGTCAGGCGGGGAGTGTGTTGCCATTCGGGCATTTGTTTGACTTTCTTATTTTCTCGTTTGTTAAGTTGATATTGTTTGTCCGTTTGAAACATGCGATGACGTCACTGTTGATATTGTTTGTCCATCACGTTATGCGATGACGTCACTCGCCATGCGATGATGTCACTTGCGGTTTTGGGGCTTCTGGTTTCGCGGAGAGAAGGACATTCTTAGACATTTTGTCCATGCTCTAAAGAAAATCCACTTGCATGTGATGGGAAGCACATTAGAGGCAATGCTGATAGTTCATGTATTAGACATTAAACATGTCAAATATCATATATTAGTAATGATCTCGTTAAAAGTGATGTTTGATAAGTTGTGTACAATGTGATGTGTAATTGAGAACGCAGACATTGAATGCTTTTGTGTTGTATGTTTGCAGTTTTCACCAGAATGTTAATGAAAAGGTGTGACAGTAAATATTGAAATTTACTACGACCCTGTCTTCATTGGCTACGGTTTAACATGGTGTTTTGTCAGTGTGTCCATGCTGCGACGATGGCTCGCTGCTGACCTGCGCCTACTCAGGAACCCTTATTCCTTTCTTAGTTTAGCAATTATTTTTATCGCTTATTTTGTGTTCTCTAAATTATAGCCATGATTTGACTTAAAAATGTACTGCTCTAATGTTGTTATGCCGTTTTTTCTACAGCCCTGTGCAGCGCTTTGTAACCCTTGGGTGAAATGCGCTCTAGAAGTGCAACAGACTTAGACCCCTGCTCGAGGCCGGACCACGGGGGAGGGGGATCCCATGTTTCTTCACTTGAGACGTTCTATCGCCAAGCAGCAGGAGGCACAGAGACACGCGGCATCCTGACTCGAGCCAAGCAGCAAGCTTTATTGAGAGCGGTGAGGAGTAGCGAGAAGACAGCCGGAGGGGCGCCATGGTCACCTCGCCAAGCACAATGAATAAGCGACAAAGCGTTCCGATTGGCAAAGATGCTCTTTCGGGATAGCTGGGCCGAGCGTTCCTCCTATCTCGTTTTAAAGCCTAATGATGCCCCCAAAGCCTAATGATGCCCCCAACGTGGGAGGCCTAAGCGGAAAATTCAGAATGATGTAATCCCAAAAGAGCAATTCGGAAACCCTTTATAGTGTGAAAAGGCTAAACCGCGTGGAACCGGTGGGTTGAGTCACTACTCCTTGTCGCCGGTTCTCTTCTCATCACCCTACCCTCAGCCGGTGCACGGTATAACCAGAGACCCCTATACCCTCCAGTCGCTTAAGTAAGGTCAAGGTGGTCAACGGTATCAAAACAGCGCTCAGGTCAAGGAGGACATTAACTACTTTGACCAGAGCAGCTTCGATTGGTAGGGATCGAGGATGTTTCTCGAGTTGCATGGCTACTGCATGCTCAGTGAACTTAGACAGCAATGGTAAATTTGAGATGGGGCACTAATTATCAGGGATATTTCAATCTAGGCCACTTTTTTTTTTTAGCAGAGGGGTAACTGCGGCACATTTGAGGAGTGGTGGAATGATGCAGGAGCGAAGTGAGTTATTGAAGAGAATAGTGATGAAGGTGGCAAGGGATTTGAAATTTGCCTGGATAAGTTTGAATGGGAAAAAGTCGAGGGAGCAGTTTGTAGGCCTAGATTTGGTAACTAATGAAGAGAAATCACATTTTGGTGGTTGAGACTCGGTAGAAATGTGGTGGGCTTTGTTTTATTCTGATAAAAACTGAATCAAGTGATCCGCCTGATCTTTATTAATGAGGGGGAATGACTGGGTGTGGGAGCCGATGGCTGGTCGAGAAGATGATCTTGGACTTGTCCTCGGCATTTGCATGGGCACAATCAAGTGTTTTCTGGTAGCGATTGAGCAGGTTTTTAAATATTTGGGCCTGAATGTTGAGGCCAGAATTTAAGTGCTGAAAACGTCTCACCAAAATAAAAAAAATTCTTGCTTGCTAATTTTTATGCAATCTAGGGTCAGGTTAATTGAGGCAAAAGGTGGACTCAATATCTCGTAATATAAAATATGTATTGAGACATCATTTTAGAGTAGACTTTTTCGTGAAATTCAAATATGCATACATTTCTAGGTAACCGATTCAGCTGATGTGCTAAAAATGTGGACTTAAATGTTTAAAACTTCTCATCTCATCTCATTATCTGAAACCGCTTAATCCTATATAGGGTCACAGTGAGCCAGAGCCTATCCCGGAAACACAGGGCGTAAGGCAGGAATACACCCGACGACGGGACGCCAGTCCATCGCCGGGCATTGCGGGACAATTTTTTGTCTGCGAGCCAATCAACCTATCCAGGAGCATGCTTTTGGACTGTGGGAGGAAACCGGAGTACCCGGCGAAAACCCACGCGGACACGGGGAGAGCATGCAAACTCCACACAGAAAGGCACCCGAGCCGAGATTCGAACCCGGGACCTTCTTGCTGTGAGGCGTCAGCGCTAACCACTGGGCCACCGTGCCGCCCTTTTAATTAACTTATTAGCGCAAATTTTTAATTAGTCTCGCGATTTTTTGCATCTATCCCAGAAAAACGGATTCTGTGTAAAGTATCTATACTGGAGCTCCTCTAGGTCGGCTCAGCCTTAACCAAACATAGTCCGATATTTCAACATCACACCTGGGAGGGGTTGCTGTACATGTGAGTCTACATACCTGTGTCAGTAACTTATCAAATAATGCGATTGGGAAATGTTGCGGATCTAGAACTCATCAGGCTATGTATACCTCTTGAAATTGCGAAAGGGTGGGAATCAAAATGATGAAATGAACGCGAGTGAGTGCAGGGTGTGGGGTGTTTGCGACATTGGGTCAGACCACTCAGTCTACTGATGTAAGTTTGACAAGAATCGGTGTGTGCAGAGAATTGTTCTGCATAGTTGAACTTAAGAGACAGCCGTGTCGAGTGTTCCTTTTCATTAATCGCGATGTTGTGCCTCCCATATTGGAGGTGTCATCAGGTGCTTCAGAGATCCCTTAGTGGAGGCCTCTACATCCAACAAAGTCGTAAGCGAGCGATTTCGGAGCTGTGCCTCTATCCCGTCGTCAAGCTTTCTGGTCTCGTGAAAATGGATAAGGTTGGTGGTTGGCACCCGGGCCGCCACGGGGGGGGGAGGGGGCGTCAGCTTTCTGGTCTCGTGACAATGGATGAGGTTGGGGATTAGCTGGAGAGGGGGAACAAAAGGGCCACGTGTGGGACGGGGACGAGGGAGGGCAAGAAGGAGGCCGCGCGGGGGGGACATCTACGCATGGTCTGCGGGGACATCGACGGGATATTAAAAGGATTCTACATTTCGAACTTTTGCCTGAGATATGATGAGTGATTCGGAGGTCTGTCGAAGAGTTTGGCCGGAGGCCGGAGGGAGGCTGACAGCGAACTGCGAGGGAGGGGATGAAAAGGCTGACTCGGTCTCCACCGACACCCTATTGTCCACCCCGGCCACGCCTTACCCAGCGCCGCGGCCGGAGCCTCGACCCAGGGGCCGGAGTCCCAGCATGCCGCGGCTAGATATAGAGAGAAACGGGAAGCGCCTAGCCCAGGGTCACGACCGGTGCGCCACAGTTTGGTGTCTGAAGCGGGAAACGGACCCCCGTGGCCGGGGAGCGAGCGGGCGCGCCTGTCGATGACCTACTGGGGCGATGCGGACGAGGACTGGGAGGACTTTGAGAGGCACGTGGAATCAGGGGAACTACGGGCGCTGGCCGGATCACTAGAGGGCAGATGCAGTCATTGGCCAGCTGCAGGGGAACGTGGGGCGCTTTGCGGATAGGCTCCCATTGGAAGTACGGAGGAGCTGGGCCCGGCTGCGTTAGGCGCTGCGCCACCGTTTTGGACAGATGTCGACGGCGGAGGCACGGAAGTCTTTGGAGATTCGGCGCCGGCGGTGCGGGGAGTCGATGGAAGACTTTACCGACGCGATCACCACGTTGATACGACGAGCCCACCCTGCCTACGACGAAGCCATGGCCGATGAGATGACCCGGACCACCATCCTGGCCTATTTAAAGGAAACGGACTGGTGGTTCGAGGACGTCATGATGCCAGAGTTGAGTCTCCAAGAGGTGGTACAGCGAGCTGTGGCATGCCAGCGGATGTGGAGACCACGGGGCCGTGGCGGACGAGTGGCGGCATGCGACGTGGATTGGCAGCGGGAAGGTGGCGAGCGCGAAGAGCCAGCGGGGCGGGATCTGTGCCTAACGGACGGGTTGGGGCTACAGCTGCGGGGGTAGATAACGCTGGGGGTGTGGGTGGGGGCAAGCGAATGTCGACACACCCTCTACGTGGCAACCCATCTGTGCCACGAGTGCGTGCTCGGCACCGACTTGCTGGCTGCCCTGGGCATGGAGGTCTGCGCCGCATGGCGCTGCGCTCATCAAGCGGGGACCGGTGTTGAAACACCATTCTGCGATGTCACTCCGCTGAACGCTGCAAAGAAGGGGCGCCCGCCGCTTTACGCGCACGGAGCATCATCGTGCCGCTAAGCGAGGCTCTATTGCCCATCACCTTGCGGGCGGGGGACGGGAGTGAGGAAGCCTTAGGTGAGTTCTTCCTGCTTTCACACCCCGAGTTGGCCCGGTGGAGTGGTTTGGTTGGCTCAGTAACACTGGTGCGTGCGGCGAGCGGGGCCATGGCATTCCGGGCCCCTAATTCGCATGCCACGCCGATCTGGCTGCGGAGGGGGACCATTGTGGCCACTGCCCACCTGCTGCGTACCCCCCCACCAGCTGGGGGCAGTGTTCGCGGTGTGGGCCAAGGGGGGGGACGTTGGTGGAAGGGGAGGAGGAGGACCTAGCCTGGCACGTGGGGGGGGGAGCCACCAGGGGCGTGGGTTCCCCTATTGGAGGCAGTGCGGGTGGACTGGGGAGCGTTGGCACTGGGGGAAGAAGCGCTGCTGACGGAGTATCAGGACGTTTTCAGCCAGCACGACGGGGACGTGGGGAGAACGAATTTGACGCAGCACCAGGTTCCTACGGGGACGGCACGGCCCATCAAATTGCCCGCCTACCGTATTGGGGCGCCAGAGCGCACCCAAGTTAACCCAGACATCATCGTGTTTGGACGGGATATGGACGAGCACCTGACACGCTTCCGAGAGGTGTTCACCCGGCTGCTGGGAGCTAACCTCAAACTGAAGCCGCGAAAATGCTTCCTTGCGCAGCGGGAGGTGCAGTATCTGGGCCATCAGGCCGTGAAGCAGGGGTGCAGACTGACCCTCAGAAGGTGAAAGCTGTGGCTGCGTGGCCCCGGCCCATGACAGTGACCGAAGTGCGCTCCTTCCTGGGACTCGCCACCTATTACCGGCAGTTCGTAAAGGACTTCAGCACCATCGCCCGGCCTCTCACGCTACTCACCTCCACGAAGCGACCGATCGAGTGGACGGAGTAGTGTACAGAAGCCTTCCGACAGCTGAAAGATCGTCTCACTCACACACCGGTGTTGGCTTATCCAAATTTTGCTGAAGACTTTATCCTGGACACCGATGCAAGTGAGTGTGGGCTCGGAGCGGTGCTATCACAAAATGGAAAGATGGGTGAGTGGGTCATCGCGTACGCCAGCCGCACGTTGAGTGGAGCAGAGCTAAATTACTGCGTCACTCGCCGGGAACTAGGAGTGGTTGTGTTCGCCTGCCAGCAGTTCCGGCCATACCTGCATGCACAGAGTTGCCGGGTGCACACCGACCACTACGCCCTACAGTTCCTCGTCAACTTCAAGGAACCATGGGGTCAAATGGCCCGGTAGCTCACTCTACTCCAGGAGTACAACCTACGGGTGGAATACCGGGAGGGTCACGCACACGCCAACGCTGACGTGCTGTCGCGCCGACCGCCGATCAGCGCCTCTACCACCACGGAGCAGCTGTGCCCATGTTTTGTCGGAGGGCGGTGTCGCCTCTACCGAGAGGATGCATTGCCCAGGGAACAGGGGGGAGGAGGGGAGGAGGAGCTGACTGGGGTCTGCACGGCGGCCGGTGCAGTGGGGGCCAGTGAGACGCATTGGGAGGGTGAGCCTGAGCTGGGGGTACAAGCCAAAATGGGGTGCGAATTTCCGGGGATGACTCACGACCAACTGCGGCACGCTCAACTTTGCGACCCGGAGCTATGAGGGGTAAGTGACGCCTTCGCTGAATGCCTCCCCACGGTCAGGGGAAGTTGGCAGGGGCTCTACGGCCGATTGGAGCTAAGAGAGGGGGTGGTAAGGGAGCGAGGGCCGGCTGGAGAGGCCGGCCCGGTGTGTGTGCCAGCTGCCATCTGATCGCAGCTACTGCAACTCATGCACGACCACCCCATGGGAAGTCATGACGGAGAACGACGTACCCGGGAAACGCTCCGTCGTCGTTACCTCTGGCCAGGACTGGCGCACGACGCAGCTGTGTGTGTGCGGAGTTGGCCAGCCTGTCAACGGGCAGCACGGCAGCCTCCTTGCTACACCGCCCCCCTCCGTACACTGCGGGTAAGCCGATTGAACCAGCTAGTGGGCATCGATCAGCAGGGACCTCTGCCGACGACTCACCGGGGAAACAAGTATATCTTAGTGGCAATTGAATACTTCACCCATACCCCGTGGCGGTGGCCATTCCTGACGAAACCGCAGAGGTTGTTACCGCTGCTTTCCTGGAACACTACATCCTGAAGCATGGGGTTCCAGAACGAGTGTTGACCGACCAGAGGAAATAATTTGAAGCGGAGATTTTTCGGAGTGTCTGCCACGACCTAGGGATGGGGAGAGAACGAACCACATCCACAAGCCAACGGGATGGTGGAACGGTTCAATCAGACTCTTGGAGGGAAATTGCGGCGGCTGGTGGAACAGCACCAGCAGCATTGGGATGACCATCTGCTGTACGTGGTATTCGCGTACAGTAGCACTGTGCACTCGTCGACCGGGCAAACACCGTTTTTTTTAATGCATGGACGAGAAGCTCGTCTCCCCGCCGACCTCCTATTCGGAGCTCCTGCTCCCCAGCCATCCCCATAGGAGCAGCTAACCACCCAGCTGCTCTCCACACTTTGCCATGTGCGCGGAGTGGCTTAACAAGCTGGGGAAGCCGTGCACCTGTGACAAGAACGCGCTGCCCGCCCGTGCACGGAACTGACTGCGTTCTTGAGTGGTGCGCAGGTATGGCTCTACACGCCCGCGGTCAAGCCTGGATTAGCGGGCAAGCTCACCTGCCCATGGTCAGGGCCGTATACCGTGGTAAAGCAACTGTCGCCCTGAACGGTGGTCGTCCAGGGCCGAGGGTGGAGGACCACTCGGGTGGTCAATGTGCGGCGGCTAAAGCTGTGGTGGCTGCCCCCGGGAGAGGCCGTAGCACCCCGACCACCAGAGATGGACCCAGACGCTACGGGATTCCGCCCCGTGAGCAGTTCCTTCGGCCCACGGAGATGGCCCCGACAAGAATGGCGGCGAAGCCGACCATCACTGCAGGATGAGTCCGAGGCGGTACGAGAGGAGTCTCCGTCTCCGCCGAGAACCGACACGACCCCCTCTCTGCCAAGGGCCCACCGTGTGCCCCGACCGCCCACCCGATTCAGAGGCTATGTGTTAGCAAGTAATGCCGCCAGCGCCGTTCACACAACCACTACATAAATTACATCCCAGGAGTGTTTAAAAAAAAAGAGTTCTGGTTTGTTATTAATGTGTTTTAAAACATCGTTGTAGAGCCTCCGACCACAGAGGACAGCAGCCGGTTGCGGAGAACCGTTTTACTGTTAGCTGTTTCGAAGCTCCTTTGTTTACCAAGGTTGGAAATGTGAATGTTTTCATGGTGCAGTCATTTATTGCACTAAGAAAGGATTATTGGGGCTATTAATCGGGTCCCATGGGAATTTGTGCCACTTCGGCACTGGTACATTCCAGATTTTATTTCCCTCCACCGCAGGGTTTGGGGGGGTGCTGTTTGCTTGAAAGTAATTACTGACGGGCAATTATGGCCCGAGGGCGGGCCTTGATGCCCACGGGGGGAATTGCAGAGTTAAGGAACACGGGAGGGAGGGGGGGCGTCAGCTTTCTGGTCTCGTGACGATGCATAAGGTTGGTGGTTGGCACTCGGGCCGCCACGGGTGGGAGGGGGCGTCAGCATTCTGGTCTCGTGACAATGGATAAGGTTTGGGATTGGCTAAAGAGCGGGAACAAAAGGGCCACTTGTGGGACGGGGACGAGGGAGGGCAAGAAGGAGGCCGCGCAGGGGGGACATCTATGCGTGGTCTGCGGGGACAATGACGGGATATTAAAAGGATTCTACGTTTCGAACTTTTGCCCGAGATATGATGAGTGATTCGGAGTCCGTCGAGCAGTTTGGCTGGAGGCCGGAGGGAGGCTGACGGCGAGCTGCGAGGGAGGGGATGAAGAGGCTGACTCGGTCTCCACCGACACCCTATTGTCCACCCCAGCCGCGCCTTACCCAGCGCCAGGGCCGGAGCCTCAACCCAGGGGCCGGAGTCCCAGCATGCCGCGGCTAGAGAGAGAGAAACGGGAAGCGCCTAGCCCAGAGTCACGACCGGCGTGCCACAGCGTAATTGTTAATTAGACCCTGAAATCGAGTCATTAGAGCCGTGAGTCGCGGCGGCTCGCCGAGCCGAATCCGCTGTGGTGAGCGTATCGTCACGTGATGTGAATGCAAATCCCGTGGTCAGGCGACGCGTTGAGCTCAGGTCAAACACCGCGCTCCCACCATCCGGGCCCCGCCGCAGTGTTGGCAATACCTCGTGGCCACCACACGCCCAGCGTCAAGGTGATTGTCGCTGGCCAAGCCGGTGGAGTGGGGAGGGGTGCAGGTGAGTGACGATCGGTGAGCGGGTGAGTGGTCGGGGCGGGTGATGGAGGCGGAGAGCCGCTCTGTAAATGTGCAGCAGGAGCCGCCACCCTTTATCTCGCACTGACGAGGTGACGATAATAAATAAATAATTAAAGTTGCATTTCTAGAACGCATTTCACCCGAGGGTCACAAAGCGCTGCGCAGAGCTAAGAGAGAACGGCACTCAACAACAACAACGATGAAAATGATGAAGACGACGAAGGCTCGTGTCCCCGCTGCGTCCCGCCTGGCCCTGCCCGTGATTCTGCTGCTGTTACTCCATGCGCCGACAGCAGGTGAGTGCGGTTGCTGTTGCAGGGAGCTGCGTCTGCTCCCTCGTGATTTATAGAAGCACAGTGGTCCACATGTCTTGTGACCCAATGCCATTCTTCAATAGTGGTATAGTAATCTAACGTAAATCTAAAAATGGGCATACAGCAAGAACCACCCAGGTTCGGTTTCCGGCTCGGGTGCCTTTGTGTGGAGTTTGCAAGTTCTCCCCGTGCCCGCCTAGGTTTTTGCAGAGTACTCAGGTTTCCTCCCACCACGTTGCAAAGACACGCTGCTGCCTATGTAAATTGGCCTGCTGAGTAAATTGCCCCAAAAAGCGTGCCCTGCGATGTACTGGCGTCACATTCGAGGCATTCACCCGCCTTGGGCCCTCTGTCGGCCAGAATAGTTTCCGCCCCCCTCACGACACTGTACCGGATTAAGCGAGTATTGATAATGAATGAGGGTGGCGCGGTGGCCCAGTGGTTAGCGCTGTCGCCTCACAGCAAGAAGGTCCCGGGTTCGAATCTCTCGGCTCGGGTGC
>JAZEWT010000016.1:9692225-9706770 GCA_036362905.1 Mordacia mordax
GCTGCTCCCGCGGCTCGCCCCGCGGCTCCGTGTCGCCGCCGCCACCCTCCTCACCCCCGCCCCTCGCTCCACTGCTGGCTCGAGCTGCGCCGCTGCTCCCGCCGCACCCGCTGCTACCCCCGTGGCTCAGTCTCGCCGTCGCCGCCCTGCCGCAATCTGCCGCTCGCTCAACTGCTGACTCGAGTTGCGCCGCTGCTCCCGTGGCTCGCCCCGCTGCTCCGTGTCGCCACCGCCACCCTCCTCACCCGCGCCGCTCGCTCCACTGCTGGCTCGAACTGCGCCGCTGCTCCCACGGCTCCCCATGCGGATCCGTTTCGCCGCTGCTCCTCACCACGCCACTGGCTCCATTGCTTGACCTAGCTCTGCCGCTGCTCCCGCGGCTCCCGCAGCGGCACTGTCTCGCCGTCGCCGCACCTCCACACATCTCCGCTCGCTTCACCTGCTGGCTCGAGCTGCGCCGCTGCTCCCGAGGCTCCCCTCACGGCTCCATCTCACCGCCGCCGCCCCTCCACACCGCTCCGCTCGCTGCGCTGTTGGTTCGAGCTGTGCCCCTGCTCCCGCGGCTCCCCCTCGTGGCTCCATATCACCGTCGCCACCCTTCCACACCGCGCCGCTCGCTCCATGCTGGCTCGAGCTGTGCCCCAGCTCCCGCGGCTCCCCCTGCAGCTCCGTCTCGCCGCCGCCTCCAATCCACGCCGCGCCGCTCGCTCCACCGCTGGCTTGAGCTGCATCGCTTCTTCAGCGGCTCCTCCCACGGCACCACCTCGCCGCCGCCGCCCCTCCACACCGTGCCACTCGCTCCACTGCTGGCTCGAGCTGCGCCGCTTCTTCCGCAACTCCCCCCACGGCTCCACCTCGCCGACGCCGCCCCTCCACACCGCACCGCTCGCTCCACTGCTAGATCAAGCTGAGCAGCTGCTCCCACGGCTCCTTCGGCGGCTCCGTCTTGCCGCAACCACCCCTCCACACCACGCCACTCGCTCCACTGCTAGATCAAGCTGCGCGGCTGCTCCCACGGCTTCCGCGGCTCCCACAGCGGCTCCGTCATGCCGCCGTCGCCCCTCCACACAGATCCGCTCGCTTCACTGCTGGTTAGAGCTGCGCCGCTACTCCCGCGGCTCACCCTGCGGCTCCTCGCCGCTGCCGCTCCTCCACACTGCGCCGCTCGCTCCACTGCTGGCTCGAACTGCGCTGCTGCTCCCGTGGCTCCCCATGTGGATCCGTCTCGCCACTGCTCCTCACCACGCCACTGGCTCCATTGCTTGCTCTAGCTCTGCCGCTGCCCCCGCGGCTCCGCATGCGGCTCCATCTCGTCTCCGCCGCCCCAGAGCACCGGGCCGATCACTCGACTGCTGACTAGAGCTGCGCCGCTGCTCCCGCGGCTCCCGCAGCTCTCCCCGCCGCTCCGTCTCTCCGCCGCCGCCCCTCCTCACCGCGCCGCTCGCTCCACTGCTAGATCAGGCTGTGCAGCTGCTCCCACGGCTCCCGCGGCGGCTCCGTCTCGCCGTAACCGCCCCTCCACACCACGCCACTCGCTCCACCGCTAGATCAAGCTGCGCGGCTGCTCCCACGGCATCCGAGGCTCCCACAGCGGCTCCGTCACTCCGCCGTCGCCCCTCCAAACAGGTCCGCTCGCTTCACTGCTGGCTCGAGCTGCGCCACTGCTCCCGCGGCTCCCCCCTCGGCTCTGTCTCACCGCCGCCGACCCTCCACACCACTCCCCTCGCTCCACTGCTGGTTAGAGCTGCGCCGCTACTCCCGCAGCTCCCCCTACGGCTCCGTCTCGCCGCCGCCACCCCTCCACACCGCGCCTCTCGCTCCACTGTTGTCTCGAGCTGCGCCACTGATCCCGCGGCGCCCCCCGCGGCTCCGTCTCGCCTCGCCGATGCTCCACACCACGCCGCTCGCGCTGCTGCTGGCTCGAGCTGCGCAACTGCTCCCCCGGCTCCCCCCGTGGCTCCGTCTCACCGCCGCCGCCCTGCCGCAATGTGCCTTATTTCATTCATTTAGAACACAGTGCTAGAAGTTCATAAGCCAGTAACAATGCCGCTCCATTACTAAAGTGACGCTGCTGAATCTAGTGGGCTGTTGATATGTAAGTGCAGCAGAAGCATATCAGTGAAATCCCGAGGCTTGTAAATTGTGAGCAGAGCACCGGTTCAACAACGTGGCGGCTAACTAAGAGTATCCCAGCGCATGATGGAGTCACAAACACGGGCTTGGCTGTGGATATATGTGCATACAGTAGGTGTGGTAAGTGAATACCGTGCATGTGTGAGATTACATGACAATGTACATTCTGGTATGTAGGGAGAGATGGGTTTGGGCAGATCTTAGGACAGTGATTTTGTAATCATATCCAGAAAGCACTGCCGGTGTCCAGATTCCAGCAGACAGATGATGTAGGGAGATATGGCGAGAGGACGGCTATTGAGGGCCACAGCATGGTGTGTGTCGTTAAGCAGGACAAAAGGCAAAGGAATAGAAATACAAAAAAGGACAATCACACCACCAGAAGCATGGGAGTTAGATTAGTAGAAGACTCACAGACATCGGGAGAGCAAAGGAGAGATCACTCAACCGCAAGCTCCGCCCTTTCATCTCCAGCACAGAGAAAGCAACCACGCAACCTGGATGACCACAGCCAAGCACGTGGATCCTGTGCAGCGCAGCGCAGCTCCAGTGCAAGCAACCTCATTGCTCTGAGACTCAGCCTGCATGCCTGGCTGACTCCGCTCAATGACCGGTTTAAGAACCAGCACAGATGACGCGTCTCATCAGCTCGAGGGCAGCACGGCATGTCTCATGAGGTCGAGGGCAGCGCGACACGCCTTACGACGTGGCATGCGACCTGGCTCGGCTCTGCCCAGCTGTCTTGTCGCCACACCATCACCACGATCAACTCTGTTTATCGCCACATCGTCATTAGGGCAAGAACTGTTCGTCAGAGCGTCAGCAAGACCAGTTCTGCTCATCATATTGCTCCAGTACCAGGCTAGCAATTTTGTCCTCGCGGGCACATCGACATCAGTTGGACTGTTTGAGGAGACATACTCTACCACAGGATTGTAGTACACGCCCGCATATGCCTGGGTGAATGGTGTATTGAGAGTGGGTTTTTAATAGCTTGTGCGTGTAGGAGGAAGGCTAACCACTTGTGAACGGTGGGAAAGTGCGGCCTCTCTTTAATTGCTTTATTGAACGAGTTGCATGCTTGTGTGAGGGCGCTAGGAACATACATACTATAATTTTGAGGGAATTGGTTGTGTTATAATTTTGCCGTTGCTAAACAAAGGGGAGTAGACAAGTAGTAAATAAATACCAGCTTTGTTCTCTGATCCTGGCCTGAAATAGGAGTTTCTAGATGTCTGACTATCCCATTTCCTGCACCACACCAAGCCTAAAGTTCCCCATTTTCTAACTTGGTAATTTTCGGAGTTGTGAGCTCCGGAGTTTGCTACTTCCAGACAGAAGGAATGAAGAGGTGGCGATTGGAGGCGCAATTGGAAGAGCAGATCTGACTGTGAAGACTTCTTTGCAAGCAATATACGCCTAAAATATAACGTCAGCAGGTGCAACCAACTACACCAAGGCGTGGTTGGGCAGCGAGTGCGCAGGCAATTTGAACAACACATTTCAACTCGATTTGCAAGCTCTCAAAAGAATAAGTACGAATCATGACATTAGACACGGATGGAAGCAAAATGAGCAGATTGTGTGTTAGATACTTACTATTGGTTATGTCTTGTATTTGTTTGTGGTAGTTTAGGCCACTTTGATCGGGTGGTGATATTGTGCTCGACCATGATTTGTTGATTTTTGTCAGATACTCATGTACAGATTCCCAGGGATGGATAATAAAGAATCGGCTTGAATGCTTGTGCGTGGGAAATCAAATGGTCGTGATCGCGTTATCAATTCGGTAGATTGAGTTGCGTTAGGGAGTTATGTATTTTTAGAGCTGAGGGGCCTACGTGTTGTGCGTTCCAGAATAAGTTGGGTCATGCTTTAGTTTAGTGCCTGCGTAGAAATAGTGTTTGGAATCGAAATAGAAATTTTTAAAGAGACACGTTTGTATTATTCTTCAATTGTTAATAGGATGTATCAAAAACAATGTGATTAGCAAGCATATGCAAATGAACATATTCTAACAGTTATGGTTTAGAGGGTTTGATGTTGATTCCTTCAAATGCCATAATGCAATTAAAATACAGTACGCACAGGCATGTGTTATGCAGCTGTGGTGTTGTACTTTAATGTTTATTGGGTTTTTTTATTAATGCAGTTGTAATTGCAACGCAAAGTAACTATAATTGGAAGATGGTCGTCATATTTTGTCTACATTTGTTCGTGATCAAGTGTCGGTTAGATCACTGTATTGCCTTGCGACACACTGCTTGGTGAGGACACAACATTGATTATTACGAGAGCTTGACAGCATCCTTCAAACACAGCACTGGATATGATGGCCGGTGGTCAAGACCATCGACGGCGTGGCAGTTAAAGGACAGAAGTAGCGATAGATGATTCACGATGTGCCATGGAGAGATGCGATCAGGTTGTGGAGTGTGGTTTTACAAGGCTGAGAGGTGGCAATACTTTGGAGAGGCAGACACAGCACCTTCATAGACACCCACTAACATCTCAAAGCGAATCTTTAAGAATCAGCTCAAACGCTAATGAAAGGCACTTTACTGTACTCGTACGAACCATTTTTCTAGCATGATAGCTGCGACAAGCCCAAGATTCTTCTCTAGATCATTAATTGGCTCTTTCGTCCAACCAGTCACTCACCCTCACGTCTCGTCGCGAATGAAGATCAGGTAGATAAGTTGATTTAGTTATTTTCAGAAAAAACATGAAGCCCATCAACTAATACCTCAATAAATGTTCCTCCACTTACTTTGACCTCAAAACTCCGGTGTTTCTTCTTTACTTACGAGATCTCAGCCCACAAACTGCTCCCTAGACTCCTTCCCATCCAAAATCATCCGGGCAAATTTCAAACCCCTTGCCACTTTTGTCACTAATCTCTTTAATAATTTACTTTGCTATGGGATTGTTCCCCACTATTCAAATGCACCGCAATTAACCCTCTGCTTAAGAAAACCTGGCCTCGATTGCAACATTCCTGATAATTATCATCCCATATCAAATTTACCATTCCTCTCTAAGGTCTTTGAACGCGCAGTAGCCAGGCAACTTCAAAAATACGTTAACAATGACCTCCTCTATCCCTTACAATTTGCCTTCAGATTTGGCCATAGTACTGAAGTTGCTCTGGTAAAAGTAGTTAATGACTTACTTGTCGCTGCTGATGAAGACTTGCCAAGTATTCTTGTCCTCCTGGACCTGAGCGCTGCCTTTGATACCATTGACCACCCGACCTTACTTGAACGACTGGAGGGTATTGGGGTCTCTGGCTGTGCCCTGCATTGGCTGAGTTTTTATCTCTCCGCCCGGAAGCAGTTCGTCAGCCTCGGAGGACAAACTCAGTGATCCATCCTGTTTTGTTTGGGGTTCCTCAGGGTTCAGCTCTCGACCCACTATTTATAATAATAACATCTATTTGTAACGCGCTCATATATATTGTGATCACTACCAGGGCAGTGTTCTTGCAGGTGGGGCCAGCCAGGCCGGTTGCTGCTCTGTGGCCTGTGGCTCTGCCTGAAGGGGCAGCAAGGCTGGGTGCTACTATGGAGGCCCACTTCGTGGGCCTCGGAATCACCAGGGATGCTGGCTGTGTACCCGCGATGTTCCCCTTGTGAACTACCCCCTCCGGTCGTATTTTAAGCCACACAGACACACATGCATCCACCACTAATCGCACTCAACCGCTAGATGTCTGAGTGCATCCGTTGTTAGAGCGGACATTTGACAACAGCATACTGTTTCACACTGACGGAGTGTACCGCACGACACGAGGGTTCGGTGGGTAGCAGAACGACGATGGACTCGGTCCCAGCCGCTGAGGTTTTGTCCATAGACCCTGTCAGTAGGACAGTTTGGTTGGTGGTTCCTCAGTCAGCTGGTATTCGGCTTAGGGGGTGCCGAGTGTCATCTACCAGTTCTGCCGGGGGAGAATAACTCCCCCGGAACGTTAAAGCTGCAGACAATTGAGTTCCGGCGGGGTTGCCGACCAGAGGGGGACCCATCCGTCCGGCGTGCAATGCAGGGCCAAGCTAGGCGGGGTATTAGCGAGCTAGGCGGGGCTTTCAAACGGACGTTGCGCGCTATCTTCCTGTTGTGCCGTGGGGTCCCGTGGCCTGGGCTCGGCTAGACACGTAGCACATGGTGGCGTGAGCAGGGCCAGACAGGGTGGCGGCAGCTGTTGCAACGGCTGTGTCCCGAGGATTGGTGCGCTCTTGCGCTCTCTAGACAAGCCGGCGCCAGGGTATTTCCGACAGCGGTGATTGGTAGGAGAAAGACACGGCGCCCAGAGACAAGGGGGAACGACGGGGATTAGTGGAGAGTGACACGGCCGTTAAAAGGGGGCGGTTCGAACCGGGGGGCAGGTATTTAACGGAGCACGGAGCAAGGGGGCGGAGAGTTGCTAGTTGAGTCGAAGCGGTTAGGAAGGAGCAGCCATGTAGAGGGACGAGGGCAGAGAGTAGCAGGGTTAGTTAGGCATGTTAAGGGCAGTCGAGTAGCGGGGTTAGTTAGGCATGTTAAGGGCAGTCGAGTAGCGGGGTTTAGTTAGTCATGTGCGAGAGTTGTGCCCGAAGCTGTGCCCGGAGCTGTGCGAGACTGTGCCGAGCGGCTGGGCCCAAGCAGTTGTGCCGCGTAGCGAGTTGTAGCGAGGGACAGTTGGGGCGGCTGAAAAGGGACCTCGTCGCGGCGCGCAAATCTGCAACAGTAAAAGGCTTCAAGTCATCCTCTGTCCGGTATTTTCGTATCAAAGCGGTGGTATGGGTGAACGTGGTGTAAGCGCGGTACGTGTGATGATGGTTTTTTGCCGACCTGTGCCTGCTTGGCAACATTTATTTTTTCCTTGTTTGTTGAAGGATTATATTTTTATCGCTTATTTCAGGTCCTATAATTTATTGCGACTATTTGACTTTCAATTGAACTGTTCTAATGTTGTTGACATGCCGTTCTTTCCGACAGCTTGGATTTGTAACAAATTAAAAAAACTCCAAAAAAAGTTATTGTTGCTGATTTCCCGTTCTTATTTCATTGTTGTTGACGTGCCATTCTCTCCGTTGATCTGTGCAGCGTTTTGTGACCTTCGGGTGAAAAGCGCTCTAGAAATGCAATTATTATTATGGTTGTTCAGCAAACATGGGTTACTGGCGTACCTGGCTTCTGGCAGATCTTTGTGCAGCCTGTGCTACAGCATTTCTCTTTGCCCGGGCACTGCCAGTCCTGATGGCATTTGTCGAGGTCGGGACGGTAGGCGCATTTGATGAGGTGGGCGTCGACATACGGGCAAAAGCAAGCCTTGACTTTGCCTGAGGAAGATTCATACAAGTCAGGTACAATCTTGAAGACGGCATACAACAGTTGCTTGCAACTATAGCTACGAATTTGGGAGATGTGATGCGAAGGTCTCAACCCGTGCCGTATGCACGCCTGGTGGTGGAATTAAACCGGGTCAATGGGGGGCGTCGCCGCAGCGCACCCGGGATGGGACCGCACATGTCGCAGCGTGAGATCTCATCTCATCTCATTATCTGAAACCGCTTAATCCTATATAGGGTCACGGTGAGCCGGAGCCTATCCCGGAAACACAGGGCGTAAGGCAGGAATACACCCGACGACGGGACGCCAGTCCATCGCCGGGCATTGCGGGACAATTTTAGTCTGCGAGCCAATCAACCTATCCAGGAGCATGCTTTTGGACTGTGGGAGGAAACCAGAGTACCCGGCGAAAACCCACGCGGACACGGGGAGAGCATGCAAACTCCACACAGAAAGGCACCCGAGCCGAGAGATTCGAACCCGGGACCTTCTTGGTGTGAGGCGTCAGCGCTAACCACTGGGCCACCGCGCCGCCCTTAGCGTGAGATCGAAGTTAATTATTGGTGGATCAGAGTGCATCATGGTGGGGGTCGGGCGGAAGGGGATTGTAAGCACAGGGTGGCTGTGGGAATGCTGGCTTAGCCATAATGTACACCACAATCTCCGGATATGGTCCTAACACATACCAACATGGGTGGCACGATGGCCCAGTGGGTAGCGCTGTCGCCTCACAGCAAGAAGGTTCCGGGTTCGCGTCTCAGCTCGGGTGCCTTTCTGTTTGGAGTTTGCATATACTGCATAGGTTTATTGGCTTGCATACTAAATTGCCCGCAGTGCCCGGTGATGGACTGGCGCCCAATCGTGGATATATCCCTGCCTTGCGCCCTATGTCTGCCAGGATGGGCTCTGGCTCACCGTGACCCTGTACAGGACTAAGCGGTTTCTGAAAATAAAATGAGATATTTTAATTTCCAAAGCGCTCTTTCACCCGACGGTCACAAAGCTCTGTGCAGAGCTGTGGAGAGAACGGCATGTCAGCTTCTAAAACGACATAAGAAGGGTAAATCAACAAAAATAACGTTTTTTTTGCCAATGAGCTTGCAAGCTCTAGATTCGGGATTCCTGCAACACAACAAGCTTCATAATTGATGAACGTGACGTTGTTGGCGGTTCGGTTCAGTGTTAAGCTGGAAGGAACCGTTAAGCTATGTCGCTTTTTGTGTGAGTTGTCCAGTGGGGAGTGGTAAGCAAGTTACGGCTCAGGACACCGGGGACAATTCAACCAGTAAATGCAAATTGAACCCCCTATAATGCTAATGGTTGGGGTATTTTAACAGAATTTAATACATTTACATGAACAGAATTTAACGGCTTGATGGGCTTTCTTACGCGGACATCATTTATTTGGAGGGTCGAGCAAGATCGCTCGACTCCAGACCTGTTCACTAAGTTCTCGAAAGACTAGCAAAGAGCCCTTGACTCCAGGTAACATAGCTCTAGGGGTCATTGAAACATGTTACTCCCGATAGAGAATTATATAAACATTCTATATGAGTTTGATATACAGTATACCCATAATTTTCACTTGTGGATTTCCAGACCCATGTTTGTTTAATAATAATAATTGCATTTATAGAGCGCTTTTCACCAGAGGGTCACAAAGCGCTGCAGAGAGCTGCGGAGAGAACGGCACGTCAACAACAGCACTAGAACGGAAAATGAGCAACAATAACATTTTTTTGGGGGGGGGGGGAATTCCTGAACATGGATTTGTATTTATCCTCAGCCGTAGCAATAGCCTATTGTGTATGTCAGCATTCTCATTTGCCCTGAGATTCACAACAAACCCGTTTGCTGTAATTGGCCACCGCTGATATGAGACCAATATGGGCCGCTTCCACCCATCTAACCATTTTCAAATATCGGCTTTTTCTGGCGAGGGTCGTGGCGTAGATGACCTTTGACTCACGGTTGATTTAATAATAAAAACTGTGACCTCTGCTGACCGCGGTGAGCGCTGCGCCCCCTGCTGGGCTGACTGCACCACTGCTGCTCCCTATGCTGTGATGCCACGACTACTGAATTCGGGGGCAGCACCTATGATCAAATGAAGACATTTTGTAGAGAATGGGATGTGTTGAATGACATTAGAAGGAGACAGTCGAAGTTTCTCGGGCATATTATGAGGAAAGAGTAAATTTAAAATCTGGTTATAACTGGACATTTTTGAAGGAAAGAGAGATCGTGGACGATAGATTAACGTCAAGAGTTTCTCGAGATGGACAAACATATAAACGATGGACATTCTTAGAAGTTCAAAGAGCAGAGATTTGTGGAAGACCATTGTCACCAACATCTTGTAGGATATGGTACATAGATAAAGGACGGCAAGGTTACACAGCGAGTAGCGCTGCCGCCCTGAAGCAAGAACATGCCGGGCTCGATTGCTGGCCAGGGTGCCCCTCTGCGTGGAGCCTGCATGTGTGATAGCCCGCAACACTCGGGTCCCCATAACTAGGTTCCCCACCTCCGTAAATACCTTCCCTAGTTCCTATGCGATCCCTAACTCCTAACACCAATCCCTCTCGGTCCCTGAGTGATCACACGCAGCGCGCGCTATCTCTCACACGTACCGCGTTCAGATCGCGTTCACACCACGCTCATCCACGCAACGCTTCGATACAAAATACCGGACAGCAGTTGTCTTGAAAGCCCTTTTACTGCCGCAGACTCGTGCGCCGCAACGAGGTCCCTTTTCAGCCGCCCCAACTGCCCCTCTCTACATCACTCGCTACGCGGGACAACCGCTTGGGCATAGCCCCTCGGCACAGCCTCGCACAGCTCCGGACACAACTCTTGTACATGCCTAACTCACCCCGCTAACTAACTACCCCGCTAACTAACTAAACCCCGCTACGCTATGCCCTCGTCCCTCTACATCGCTGCCAACGTAACCGCTTCGACTCCATTAACAACTACAACTACCACCAACTACACCCCGCTACTCTCTGCCCTCGTCCCTCTACATGCTACCAACCTAACCGCTTCGACTCCACTGGCAACTGCGACTCAACTACGACTCCAACTTCAACAACTCTCAACAAAAGACTCCCCACCTTGCTCCGCGCCTGCTCAAATACTCCCCTGCCAGGACGTACCGCCCCTTTTAACCGCCGTGTCTCTCTCCACCAATCAGCGCCGCCTTCCCTAGTCTCCAAGCGTGGGCTCCCTCTACCAACCAATCCTCGCCTTTGTAAACAGCCGGCGCCGGACTGTCTAGGGAATCGGCCAAATCTAACTATCGTGAACACCTAGCGCCGGCTGTCTGGCCCGCCCAAACAACGTGACCCAGCCGTTACAACAACGGGCAAGAATATCGCGCGCAACGTCCGATCAAAACCCCGCCCAGCTTGGCCCTGCAATGCATACCGGTTGGATGGCCCCCCTCCGGCGGGCAACCTCGCCAGAACACAATTGTCTGCAGCTTTAACGTTCCGGGGGAGTTATTCTCTCCCCGGCAGAACTTGTAGGTGGAACCCGGTGCCCCCTAGGCCAAATTCCAGCTGACAAAGGAACCACGAACCAACCTGTTCTACCACAGGGTCCATGGACAAAACCTCCGTCGCTGGGGCCGAGTCCATCGTCGTTCTGCTACCCACCGAACCCCGTGTCGTGCGGACATTGCATCAGTGTGGAACAATATGCTGTTGTCAAATGTCCGCTCTAACAACGGATGCACGCAGGCATCTAGCGGTTGAGTGCGATTGTGGTGGTTGCCTGTGTGTCTTGTGTGGCATAAAATACTTTCCGAGGGGGGGTTCACAAGGGGAACATAACGAAAACACTGCCAGCGTCCCATCAGGGCAGCGTCCCATCAGGGCAGAAGAAGTAACAATTGCTGTGCGGTGGTTGGTGGTTGAGTCTGGGTAGAGATGCGATGGGCTTCAGTTTTTAGAGAGAAACTGAAGTAACTGATTTGCCTGATCTGTATTAGATTTCAGAATTGGATTTGGTGCTTACAGATGGAAATGGGTGGTGGTAGCTGAAGATCAAACTACACAGCAGAATAATTTGACAGACCAGGATCAGTGACGGACAGGTTTGTTACAGATATGTTCCATGAGCAAACTAAGTCCAGTGTATGGCCACATCTGTGAGTGGCAGATGTCACGTTTTGAATGAGGCCAAATTAGTTGAGTGGCCATGAAATCCTTTGCAAGGGTTCTCTTTTTAGAGTCAATATGGATATTGAAATCGCCAAGTATCAAGACCCTCTCAGAACTGGAACACAGCTTAGAAAGCAGCTCAGACATCTCATTTACGAAAGCAGTGGAGGCTCTAGGTGGGTGGAAGAGCAGTACCCACTTCACAGGTTGAGCTAACCTTCAATCCAGAGACATATGCTCGAATGAATATAATGTCAGGGATGGAATGAAATGGATGTCGGCAGTAACATGGTGGATAACCGCAAGGCCACCACCGCGGCCATGGGAATGCTCCTTATGATGGAGGGCAAAGTCCTGTGGTTGAGCCTGATTCGATGCGAGAAAATCATCTTGAAGGTGTCATGTTTCTATTAGGCAGAGCAGATGCAGATTGTTGTCCAAGATCAGCTCAGCAATGAGTGACGCTTTTTCTGTATTTTTAGAGCGTGAATTGACGAGGGCAAAGTGAGTTTGATTTGCAATTTGCATGCTGGTGGGGGGGGGGGCGCTGACCAGCGGTATTTTCCACAAGCAACGCTGAGCTGCCAAAGGCCGAATAAGTTACTTACTCAGCAGCTGATATGTACGGCATAATACCGAGGTGGAGTTAGGGGCATTGGTATAGTTGTTTACCAGTGTTGCATTATGGTTAGTGCCTCTTACCCAACAGGCGACTCCACTAGTACACAGAATAATATTGGATTACTCCTAAGTCATTTTCTCAGCCCGTTACACACACTTATCCCAAACACTTTTTAAGGTGTGGTCATTTGCCCCACCTCGGTAATGCTTAATATTAGCAGTATAACAGTAGACACTTCTCCAGCCATTTACCATTAGCAGATCACAGTCGCTTCCTTTCTCAGAGCTTTATATCAGCAATACTATAGTACTGTTTTTATGGAAGCCTGATAATAGCAGTACCACAGCACTCTCATATCTGAAGGAGCTTGGTGTCAGCAATATCACTGTACTCTCCTGTTTAAGTGAGATTGCACCTTGGCTCCAGTGCAAATATAAGAGTATGCAGTGGCAAATTTGTGAGGCGTGGGGAGTGTGTTTGCAGTCTATGAGCAGACAAGGTGCTGTGTGTGAGCAGACCTGGATGAGGAGCATAACGATGTTTTATATAAATAGAGTAGGTGGTCACACGTTTACGGGTGCTAAGCAGCTAGGAACGTCCCCACCACAGGAGGCCGGGGTGCAGCGGGTCACCAAGTCATCCCTGCACCATAAATCCACAAGAGGCCTTCTCAAGTTTGTATGGGATGTTCATGGAGTATCAATACTCAACACTCCCAGCCCCCATGGGCCACAATTAGAAGCTTAGGCATTACTCCGTGATCTCCACTGAATTCTGACTGGCCCACTTTTACAATGGTCACGACGCCTCTGTAATCAGAAACACTGATTGACCGATTAGAATTCGACACAATAACTGTCACGGATACAGGCTATTTTTTATTGTGTGCACACCATTACATATATAAACACATATGCACCCCCGAGGTGGACTGGACGTACACATATAAGCCTCATGTGTATTCCACAGCGATGACTGAAAAATGCATACATGGAATGATGGAATGCATGTACACCACACACAAAGACATACACTTGTGCATATAAACAGTCCCCAGGCGGGGTCCCACTCGATGGATCCAATTCAAGATGTTTAAGAGCAAAGTGCATACGTGGCTGTGAGATGAAAACTAATTATAATGCTGACATGGCTGTTTGTACAAAGACTAATTTACAGAGTGTGGACAATGACTAATTGCTCACTTACGTGGCATGAGCTCATCAAGACTGATACTGTGGGAGCTGAGATGAACCGAGTGAAACCGTTGCAGGCACGTAAGATGAGATCATCTTGATGACCTGGTTTCAGCTGGTTGAAATTGGAATGGTGGACTGGAGGGAATCTAAGAGGGCATCCAGAGACACTTGGGAGACATCCAGATAGACACTGAGGAGGGACCGGTGCAAACACCGGGAAGAGACCACAAGGAGATGTCGTGACAACGGAGAAACAGTAACATGTTGACCTCAACAGAGTGCGTCGGTACAAGTTAATAGAAAGGAGATTGTGCTTGACAAAGTTACGTAAAAACACATATCGCTCAGTAGTACAACTGGGTGTGTGGCAGTAGCTCTACCACCCGAGACGACGAGAGGCATCTCGAGATCAACAGTGAGAGTGCCAGCAGCTCCGGAGAGACAGCACAAGTCAGCAGCAGACCAAGGTGGCTCGGATGAGCAGCGCTAGTTTGGAGCGAGGAGACCCATGAGGGCCGGACTGTGATTTGGCAAGTGATGCATGCGGGCCTTCGCATCGGTTAATTGGGGTGTGGTTGAGGCGCGCGCACGGTGGCGTGGAGGCGGAGAATTGAGATTGAAGTGCACGGCGCGAGAGCTCGGGTTAGTTGTGTCTAGCGTTGACCTGGCAGTGTTTCCTGTTCATTTGTGCGTTAATTCCCTGAGTGACCACGTGGCCTTTTGTGCGAGCATTAATTAATTAAAGCCCGGTCCGCTTTACGATGGATTCTCCAACTGGTGGTGTGCCTGAATGGGAGAGTGCACCACGGGCGCCAAGTCCCAGCCTATCAGTCTATGTTACGCAACAGGAATACCCCACGACAGCCCAGCTATCTACGTCAGTGAGAACGTCTGGGGCACGGGAGGAGGAGTCGACACTCTCTCGCGATCCACAACAATTGTCCAAAGTTGGAATATGTCCCCATGCCGGAGGAGGGGAGACAAGGATTGCTGTGATATTTGAGGGCCGCTCTGCGGAATCGTGGAAGGACTTTCGTCAGCATGTGGACAGCGCGCGATGCTTCGGAGGTTGGTCAACAGGGAGACCGCGAAACGGGTTT
>JAZEWT010000016.1:9731642-9757137 GCA_036362905.1 Mordacia mordax
AACATTGGATTTGTAGAGGAGGAGGAGGTTGACCCAAGTATAGGCTAAGATGTTTACCGAGTGGCTAGAGGGGGGATGGGCGGGATGCGACCGAATTGAAATAACAAGTCGCAGGTGTTGTTGACACCAAACACTTCAAGAACCATAAATGTGGGCGGGCCGCCTCCAGCTCTGTCTCCTGTCTTCCGGGCTCTGTACCCTGTCTCTTGCACCCTATCCCCTGTCTCCACTGCCCCCTCCACTGTCTCCAGCGCCCTGTTTCTAGGCGGGTTCCGCAGTTTTGCTGATCTATTGGCTGTCATCTTCTTAAATACTTATCTACATATATAACCTTCTCCGTTCTAAAACAGAAGAGGCTTTACACATTTTTCTGGCAATAATCGTAAATTCTTAAAAACACCAAATAGACAGTTTTCATTCAACGTCAAGTTTGCAAAAACTTGATACACTTTTTACAACTCTTACTGGCAAAAAAACCCCCATAGCGTTCTCCGTTCTGTTTGCTTGCTTGATCACAGTAAACTCTGCCAAATCGCAACCAAATTGCGCGGGACCTTCGCTGAACGACGGCAATCGGTCCGAGACGGGTCTTTGGCGTCTTAGCGCGCGCCAACAAACCTTCCCTGGCTACCGGGACCGCTTGGTGTGCTTACAGCTGTGCCCTCATGGCCGACAGACCTTCCCTGGCCACCGAGACCACTTTGTGTGCTTACGCCCGTGCCCTCATGGCCGACAGAACTTCCCTGACCACTGGGACTGCTTGGTGTGCTTACATTTATATCAAGTAAACTCTACCGGTTGGCCAACATAGTAATATATATAATTTAACAGAGCTTAGAGTTGTATGGCACCCGGGTCAATGGCGGCCCCAGGTTCGATTTGCAACGCGATGGGAAAACTGAGGAGAGAACATTCCTCGTTATTAACAACCGGGGAGAAAACACGTGGCGTGACGATGTGGACAGCGATCGAATGTCATAGGAGATGGGAAATGAATGGGGTTATCTGGCTGATGTCTGGATTTAAGAGTGGAAGGGAATCAGCGGTGAAGAGACAAGGGGAGAGAATCCCAGAGAGGGGCAACAGATTGAGTTTTGAGACCCCACGGCGCCAGGGTTACGAAGAGACTGTGGCTGCCGGAGACACCTGTCTATTGTATAGGAGGGAGTCCATATTCAATCTATGGGAGAGATAGATGCCGACTGTATGGAAGGGGTAGATTGATGCTCATTTAGATGATAGATGGTTATTTCGACAGATGTTCATTATTACAGCCGAACACGCCTCGTGAGCTTGCAAGTTATGGATGCGAGATTCCTGGGAATCCTGTCTTTACTGGGTCTCACATGGGATCACAATACCTTGGGGAGCCACACATGAACGCACGCTTCTGTCGTTGCAAGAGGTCCAGTGCGTGATGGGCTCTCTCCGAGATCTGGGCTCTACCGACAGACGCTCTCTCCCCGACTATAGGCGGTGCTTACCAGCTGACTGACAGCAGCTGCAGCATCATCACGAGCAGCAGCAATGAAGCGAGACGCGGGTAACCATCATAACACAGGCCTTACGCCCTGTGTTTCCGGGATAGGCTCCGGCTCACCGTGACCCTATATAGGATTAAGCGGTTTCAGATAATGAGATGAGATTATTTTAGTCATCAATACGTGTTTTTCTAATGTTTTGTAAAAGGATCAACGATCAGTAATCACTTAAATATCAGTATGGTTTAAAGGTTTTCATTAAAGGAAAAGATTATTGTAGTCTTAGACTTGCACCATCATCTCCAGATGCAGACACAGCTGGTGGACGCGGTGGATGTGACTGCTGCTGCACAGCGGCTCAGATTTATGGAGCTTCCCTCATCCACCTCCATCTCATCCCCCCTTCCATTCCACCAATACCCCTCCACCAATCCCCCTCCACTACGTGCAGTGGTGGCAGACCCACTCCCCGCCGCTGTGCCCCTCAGAGGGGCAATGGGCGCTACAGCCTTCCACTTCATCGGCGCGTCTAACGGCCCACCGAGCATTCCTCGCTGTGCGGCCACGTCACGGGAGAACAGCTTGACAGGTCACGGTGACACAATACTGCGCCCTCCTATCGCCATCATATTGCCGTCTCGTGCTGCCACGTGCAGCGGAATGACGGGTGTGTGACCGCTGTGTTGGCTGCTCAGATATAGAACTCGAGTCACACCTGGGCTCGAAGCCAGCGTCACACATGCCTTGTGCAGGGTGGCAGCACGTTGGGAACCCTCACTTTTCTCGACTCGAACTCCTTTCTGGGAGGCGTTTGTATCTTCTTCCCCTGTTGTGCATAGGTTTTCTTTAGATTCTCCGGTTTAAACCTGTAGCTTTTGGAGGGACGAATATAAGGATAAGATATATTTGCTCATGGTGTTAACTATATACTTCACACTGACCACAATGATTGTGATGAATTATGTATTAAATCAAACCAGGGCACCATGGTGATCTTGGCTTTGAGACGTGCCAGTTCATCGGCACTGATTCCACGCAGCTCTGCTGCCAACGAGAAAACACGTGTCCTGAACTCCCCATATTGTATCGTATCTCGCCCACCATTTCAACCATGGTGACCCTAGTTAAGTGGGCCAAGTTGGCCTTCATTTGCAAAAGATTGAGAACTCATGATCTGATGTAACAACTCTGGGTGCGCAACTAGGAATTCTGTGAGCTGGGTTAGATGTTGGGAGCTGAAGGCTGTCGAGCCAGCAGGAAAATGCGCACGTTTTAGGGTTATGAAATATTTTTTAATACACACACACACATTTAGCAATAACCAACACGGGCTGTATAGGTAGGTGTGGGTGATGAGAAAATACAGCAGGTGTGTATGGACTGAATGAAAACAGTGTGCAGGGGGTTATATGAAACAATTTACATGCGGGCATATGGGGACAAGTTGGTGCAGAGCTCAGGACAGTGGTGTTGCCAGGGTGACCGGAGAGGCATCGCCTAAGGGGAGGGGCAATAGAAACTAGAACTTTCTCGAACGAATGAGCATCGAGGAGAAACCGCGGAGCGAGAGAGTGTAAAAGCCACACATACTTGTGGCAAAATGTGCAAACAGAAAGCTTTCATAACATGCATTGTCCTTCAAACGGGTTGGCCTACACCAGACATGGTTTTCTTTTGAGCCTGAGGTTTTTAAATTGTCAGCAATGGTAAAAACCTGTTCTACTTATTACATATGTACACTGGCAAAAAGTACCCATAGCTTAAACAGCTCCACCTGCATTGTCCTGAGCTGACTGCCTTTTGGCATCATCTGACTAACACTGTGGCAATCAGGCTCAAAACAAAGCCATGTCTGATTGCTTCGAAAAGCTGCTCTCTCGGGACAGCCGCGTCGATGGCTCTCTCTCTCCTCTCCTCGCGACGTTTCGCCTCACACGTTGGAGGCATCATCAGGCGAAGTGTTCGTGCGCGGCTTCTATTGTCTCCTTATATGTGTGGGCGTGATGCGTGTGTTCTTTGTTGTTTGAGTCCGCTTCTAAGTCACCTTGACACTAATTTCCATATCCTATTCCCACCCCCGGAACTGTGATTTCCCCCTCCCTGCTTTGTCTGTGGCTAGTCCCCTAATTTCCATCTCATGAAAAGATGCCCCTCACACAATTAGACGATCCCTCTCTGATGTCCTGCTGTCCTGACTTCAATATACGCATTTCTTGTTTTCGGTTCATGATGTTTCTGAATCTCAATTGCTTCACGAATTAATCTTGGACCTTTATGGCGGATGGCTGCTAGTACTCGTATTTTATCAAAATCGATTCTATGTTGTTTGTCAACACTATGTGCTGCTGTTGCTGATTTATCCATGTGCTGTAAACGTACTGCTGCCTCGTGTTCTCTTTTTCTTGTGGCTGTGGTTCCTTTCACATATGGCAGGAAAGCGCGGGTCTTGATATCTTCCTCCTTATTTTCTTGCTGTTCTTTCGTTATGGCACGTTTGATTTCTGTTTTTGTGTATCCATTGCTCGCTAGTGCTTGTTGTAGATGTTGTCGATCGTCTCTTAGATGTTGTTTGTCTGAAAGAGTTTTTGACTGACACAGGTAAGAAACTGTACAGCATACACCTTACGCTTAGCAGAAACACTCACCAGAGACTTGTTCAACAAACTAGATGATATAACACACAGGAGAGCAGAACAGAGACAGCATAAAAAGTATGAACATCTAACAAACCATAGGCAGAAAACAGTACAGTGTTTGTCACAACGTGTTGTTGTTAATTTAAGCTCAATAACACTCACACATACAGCACAATCCATTCTGGCGAAAGGCTTTAACTTTGCTCTAGCACCACGGAATATACCCATAGAAGAAATAGTCACAGGAGTAGAATGTACAATTTTTAACAGCAAGCTCCCAGAAGGAAATGCATTATGTGGACTGGGTTGTTTTGCCAGTCCACATAAAGCACACAGAACAACATACACTCATGACACACTATTCACAGCAAGCATTGACCAGCGTTTTTAAGCACTCTCCTCATATACTTTAAGTCATGTGCAATCATAATTTAGTCAGCATCCAGTCTCAACATGTTTTTCAGAAGACGGTGGCACACGTGGATTTCTCCAGCCGTTGTTGCTGACTCGATGCACTTCATCTCGGCCGCACCAATGCCTTAAGATGTTCCTGTGGAAGCCCACTTCGTGGGCCTCGGAACCACCAGGGACGCTGGCTGTGTTTTCGTTATGTCCGCCCCTGTGACCTCCCCCATTGAAAGTATCTTGTGTCACACGGTCACTCACGCAATCATCATTCCTGCACACCACTTGCCTGATGCCTGCGCGCATCCGTTGTTCGGGCCGACATTTGACAACAGCATACTGTTTCACACTTATGGAGTGTCCGCACGACACGGGGTTCGGGGGGTAGCAGAACGACGGTGGAACTCGGCCCCAGCGACGCAGGTTTTGTCCATAGACCCTGTTGGTAGAACAGGTAGGTTGGTGGTTCCTTCGTCAGCTGGAATTTGGCCTAGGGGACGCCGGGTTCCACCTACCAGTTCTGCCGGGGAGAGCATCGCTTCCCCGGATAGAAAGCTGCAGACATTTGTGGGCGCGGAGCTTGTAGGCCGGTGGGTGAGTACAGTAGGTCTAGGCGGGGCATTGGCAAGTTGGGCGGAGTTTTCGGGGGACAGTGCGACATATTTCTTCCTGTAATGATGTAGGTTTTCACGGCTCGATGCATGATTATTGCTTCGAAAAGCTGCTCTCTCGGGACAGCCGCGTCGATGGCGCTCTCTCCTCTCCTCGCGACGTTTCGCCTCACACGTTGGAGGCATCCAACGTTTCGCCTCACACGTTGGAGGCATCCAACGTGTGAGGCGAAACGTCGCGAGGAGAGGAGAGAGAGCCATCGACGCGGCTGTCCCGAGAGAGAGCAGCTTTTCGAAGCAATCATCATCTTCCTTCCTTGTAATGGCTAGACGTCGCCATGGGATTGGCCCATTCCCAGACATACTGGCGCCGGTTGTTTACAACGGCGAAGATTGGTTGGTAGAGGGGGGCAGTGTCTTCGGAGGACAGTGCAGCATAATTTTGCCGTGTAACGGTTGAAGCACTAGAGGGAGAGATGGATAGAGAGGTGGAAAGGAACTCCACATTCCTGATAGTAAAAAGATCACGAAATATCACTGATCGTTACTGTTATTCCTTGAAAGTCATTCTCCAATCAGTCGGTGTTTGATTGACTATCTAGGCTATTTTCAAGTCGAGATATCGTCTGGAGCCCATGTACTGGCCCTCTCTTCAACGTCCCCAGACCTCACTTGAGTGTACTGACTCCTGCATCATCCATCCAAGACGATGGTCGTGAAACGTCGAAATATCTCCTTCTTCAGTGTGTAATGACACACTGTTTTGACTGATTTTACGTCCTTACTCTTCTTCAGCCTTCATAATACATGCAGGAAGTCGCTCCTTCCAGTCTTTCTCCTCTGTCGTCTCGAAGAATTTACCTTCTCTATACAGCGAGCTAAGAGTGTAAGCCAGAGGCGCAACACGAAGTCGGGGTGTTTTCCACACTGGTCTTATAATCACCAAATATATCCAAAACTCATGAAAGTGGGCCCGAGGTGTATTAAGTGGGCTTTTGGTGGCTAATTTGCCGTTTCCTGGGATGTATGTGTGCCGTATCAGCCGTGGCACAACACTAGCAATGCGCCAACTCGACAGACGATGCTCCACAACTCGACAGACGATGTTTGTCTATCGCTGAGATGTAGGTGACCGACTAGAGTGATCTGGAGGCCGGACGCATGCAGGAGTGGGTGGGAGTGAAGAGCAGCCGCGTGTTGGGCGATCCCGGGGGCGCGATTATATGTGAGAGAGAAGCCAGAGTACCCGTGTGAAGTCGGGGATAGTTAGACGTGGTGCGTGGGAAGAAAAGCGAGGCGAGACCTCATGGGGACCATGTAGAGTCGAGGGCGCTTCTGGCAGGGGTTGACGTTGCACGGTTGTTCCACCTCACGCGAGTCCCGCAGTTGCCAGAGACAATCGGCGGCACGATGGAGACAGAGCCACCCGAGCGGGCCCTGCACTGTCGGGTCGGTCCGGGGGCCGGCCTGTTGACCCCGAAGGGTGACACGAGTGAAGCGCCGCCCAAGCTCGCGGCAGGTAAGACCTCGTGCATCTCGCTCCCCCCGCCCCACGGAGATGAGGTGCGAGGAGTGGATGGAGGCAATGCACCACTACCTCCTCCTCTCCCCGCTTCCTCTCTGCCTCCCTCCAATGCTCACATAGTAGCACGTTCGTCCTGGCTTACAGGGTTTTCGCGCATCCCTGTTTAACCGGTGGCTATGGTAATGAGTTGTACATGTGCATGGTCACAAATATTAAAATGCTGTCGTGTCAACATGGACATACCCGCCCTTGGGGAAGCGTTCCTCAGTGTGAGTGATGCATGATTAGAGGTGAGAACGCTTGTCGCTATAGCTCCGCACATATTTATAAAATTATATCCATAGGGGTTGGTTAAAAATGAGGTGTTTTGTACTATCTTCAGGGCTGTGGAGAGTTGATGTAGCTTCGTATGTTGGTGGATGTGTTTGAAGGTACGTGGTGTTAAGCGGTTCGACAAAGATGTTGTTGTTTAGGAGAGAGGGGAATCTTTTGTGGGTTTTGGCGCGAGGTGCACGTGGCTGCACGCGGCGGTCATCTTAGGTTCGTGGTTTTTTAGCGCGAATGTGAATGAAGCATGATTGATGGCTGTGGAGTTTTGATGTGGCTTCGCATGTTGCTGTGTCTCTGCAGAGTGAATAAATATCATCATTTCGAGAGAAGATACGTGTGGAATCAAGTCCTTGTTGTGGAAAAAGAATAACGAGTGTCGGCGCACCAGGAGTGGTGTATGCGGAGCACGAGGGGGATTCACAAAAAACACAACACAGAACTTTACCATCAGAATCACCCCCTCGCCACGTGTGCACTCACGCACGCGGAGTTCACCTGTTGTCTGACCTCGCTTGGCCGAGGCACCAGCCTGCAGTTTCTCATGCAATCAGCGAAAGTATCATGGGTGTAGAGGGGCCTGCAGTGGTGAAACTTTTTCTTGAGAAATCCATCTCTTTAGAGATGGTTTGGCCTATGTTCCCACGTGGTGCGGATACCCACACTTTATCCCACAGCTGCGTTTTACTGCTTCAGTACTCCATAGAACATTGTCCTCACGTGTGTGCACTAAGGAATCGACGGTTGGACAACACATAGATATATACATTTTAATCTGCGTCATATTCGTTTCCTCCTGGACCTAAGCGCTGACTTTGATTCCATTAACCACCTGATCTTACTTGAGCAACTGGAGGATGTAGGGATCTCTTGCAGTGCCCTGCGTTGGCTGAGCTCTGATCTGTCCGACCGGAAACAGTTTGTCAGACTCGGCGGACAAACTTAGAGATCTCTCCTGTTTTGCCTGGAGAGCCTCAGGGTTCAGTTCTCGGCCCACTACACGCAACCTATTTGCCATATCCTGCGCAGCCTCAATCTCAGCCACCATTGCTATGGCGATGACATCCAAATCTATATCCACACAAAGCCATCCATCATCAATACGTCTGGTCTTTGTATGTCATCCTCACTGTCAACTGTGAAGGCTTGTCTCAATTCAAATTTCCTAAATCTAAATGGCGATAAAACAGAAATGTTGCTTGTCGGAACCCCGCAGCAATTGTCCAAGGCTGAACCTATCCAATTCATGCTTGACGACCAGACCATTGAAGTTGCTAAGGCAGTCCAGAGTCTCGGTGTGACTCTTGATTCCTCACTCAGCTTCGAGACACGCATCAACACGGTGATGAAGGTAGTCTATTTCCATCTCAGAAATATAACCAGACTGCGCAACATCCTATCTATCACCCGCTGATGTTGAGAAGCTAATACGCATTTTCATCTCCTCACGAATCGATTACTGCAATGCACTACTCCCTGACACCCTTGCCTACCTGATCAATCGTCTCGTGCAGAATACAGCTTCTGGATTCCTCACTCGCACACCCAGCCAAGATCACATTATACCCAGTACTTATTTTTTCTCCCTGGTTACCAGATAAATACAAGATTGAATTCTAGATCCTCCTCACCTGCCAGGCTCTCACTGGCACTGCTCCGACATACAGGTAGGCACCCCTGCCTACCTGATCCAACGTGTGCAGAATGCGGCTGCTAGAGTCCTCATTCGCGCGCCCATCCATGATCACATTTCCCCAGTACTGATGTCTCTCTACTGGTCACATGTTGAATACAAGATTGAATTCAAGATCCTCCTTCTCACCTACAGGATCTCACAGGCGCTGCTCGGACATACATCCGTGACCTACTTCAGGCACCGGCTGCACAGTCATATAGTTGTGGCACCACGACTTGGACCGCGGACTCGTGATGGCTCGGCGATAACACCACGGCGAGGATCAGCATTCATTCCTCGATCGATGAGCCAGCGAGCAGAGACTTCTTGACTTTTGATGCTTTATTGAACAGCGCGCGACGCGGGCCCGGGGCATGACGAACACGAGCTGCAGACTACATCTTGGCTCCCTGATGACTGACTGATGACTCCTCCGTCTGACCGACTGACGACTCAACTCCTCCCCTGGTTCGACTCAACTTCCTTATATTGTAATCCTCACCAATTACCGCCGTCCTCCCCGTATCCCCTTTCAGCTCCTCTCTCAGCACCCCGCCTCTCGCGCGCTCCCCCCCTGGATGACCTCATGCAAATACCGGTGAGACAATGGGTAAGCAACAGAAGCTCGCCAACACGGAATTACGTGAGTCAACAACACGAGTTCGATGAATCACGGGTTTCGCAATCGCACTGTCCGCTCGTAAAACTCTTAACTCATTCTGCTACATAGTAATACTGCCTGGACGGTTACACGGTTATATTAAAATATCTCGTGAATAGGGAAGCACAGGGGCACCCAAGAGATTCCTGGGAATATCATGGAAGTTGCTCTCGTAGCTCTCTATTACTGTATCTGAGGGAGAATGGGGGGAGGGGGCGGGGTGAGCTCCCGATCAAACCCATGTTTGGATCCACGCATCCGGTGCCACATTGGACGTGGCAGCACTTGTCATTGCCGTCGTCGGTGTTGCAGTCATGTTGGTAGCTGAGACATCGGATCGCCAAATAGTCCTTGATGGGACATGATCCGTCCCTCACCACTGAGCCTTGCACATGCAGGGTGAGTGGCGAGACGTGCAAGGTGTCAGGTGAGTGGCGAGATACACGGAGTGAGCAGTGAGAGGCGCGGGGTGCCGCGTCACCATTGACTTTCTTCCCAATATCTCCCCGCAAACGTCTGCACAAGAAACTTCAATCATTTTTAAAGTGGTGAACGTCATCTCAATTTACGCACTGAATTTTTAGCTGCTGTTGAATCACTACTATGGGAAATGTCAGATATACGAGGTTTAGAGTCCATCTGAGTGTGTTAGAATAAGTTTAATCGATTATTCTGGTTTTATTGCTATTCTTTTAAGTCTTACCAGTCTTAATGAAAAATCTTCCGTCTCAACTCTTGGGCTCGTCTTTGCTCGCTAACAGAGTGAACCCTTTATCTTGCCTCGCCGCAGCATCAGCAGCTCACTTACCACGAAGTTCACCTCCACGCTCACTGTTCTTCTTCACCTGCCTCTGTCTCACCTTTTAATTCATTTGCCATCTGGACCTTCCTCACATCTTCAAGTACCCCACTATCTTCCTCATCTTTTCACCTCATCTTATTCCCCCTGATTACCTTCCTAACCCTCCAGTGACCATCTTTATCCTCTTTCACTTCTTACTATCCTCCGCACCTCTTTACCACTCATCATTTTTCACCATATTCAAATCACTCTTACCACTTTCATCACTAATTCTCTCCTCACCACTATTCAACATCCACCCACTTATCACCTCCCTGCCTAAGCACTCACCACCTTGCTGCTACACTAACGAATGACTTATCATTCCATTACCTCATGGTGGTATGGGGGCGCGGTGAGTGGCACAGCTGTCTTGCAGCAGAAGGGACCCAGTTTCGATTACCGGCTCCAGTGACTTTCTGATTCCATTGCCGACCTTCCATTCATTCGAGCATATGTCTCTGGATTGGAGGTCAGCTCAACTTGTGAAGTTGGTGGTAGTTTACCGCCCATTTTGGAGCCTCTAGATTTTTTTTCAATGATCTGTTTGAGCTGCTTTCTAAGCTGTGCTTCAGTTCTGAGAAGATTTTAATACTTGAAGATTTAAACATGCATGTTGACTTTCCAAAGAGCTTTCTTGCAAGGGATTCCATGGCCACTCTAAACTCATTTGACTTCATTCCGAATGTGATATCTGCCAATTACACATGTTGACAAACTGTAGACTTGGTTTGCTTAAGGAACATACCTGTAACCAACTGTCTCCATCACTTATCCTGGTCTGTCTGATCACTCCGCCGTGTGGTTTTGATCTTCAAGTACCAACTCCAATTTCCATTACCAAGCGCCAAATCCAGTTTCGAAATCCTAACGCCCTCACTCCAGACACATTCACCGCAGCAATCAACGGTGCTTCACTCTCTGCCTCAGCTCACTTTGCCTCTGATGGAAACTGTACAACAGTTCCCTGCCACCCACTACCTCAACAACTGTTCCCTCTCCTAAGCTTATTTCGAAACTCCTGGAATTTTCTGAGTTAATGGAATCTAGTGTCTTCATTAGAACCCAGATATCAGCTTACAAACTGCTCCATGGACCCCTTCCGGTCCAAACTCATGCGGGCTAACTTCAAAGCCCTCCCCACCTTTGTCACTAATCTCAACAACTCACTTCGCTCCCAGCGTCCTTCGCCCATTATTCAAATGAGCTGCAGTCACCCCTGGTTTGCAACGGTCTCTTTACATCACGTATTACTAATTTTATCTCGTTAAATATCCTCACTCATTCCTCATCATATAACTTTCATCGTTTTTTCCACAATTCTTCTCCTCATCACCACCCAACCATCCACACACTCATCACTTCACTGCCTAACCACCCGCCACCCTGCTCTTGCGCGACCCAATTTCGCCACTGCTCCACAGCTGGATAAAACCGGGTTTGACACCCATCTCGGGCACTCTTCAGTGTGGAATTATGTTGGTTTATTTGCTGTGTTCTTTAGTTTCTTCCCACCGTTGAGGGATGAATCGGTCTCTGGGTTGATTGGCCTGCTGAGGAAATTGCTTCAGGGGAGGTGCCCTGTGATGTGTTGGCGTCGCATCCTGGGTGTGGACCTTCCTCGTGCACTGTGTCTCCAGTGGTGGGCTCCGGCCCCTCTTGGATATGATTACCTACACGCGCACAGCTCTAAAGAGCTTGATTCCAACATCAGTTTCATGTACCCCCAAAATTTTGGCCATTTGCCGTGAGATGATGATACGTTGACACCCTCGTTACATCCAATCAGGGCGTTGGCAACAAAAGCCCATTAATTTGCAAACAATATATTTCCCTATGGGTACTTTTGCCAGTGTACATATGTAATAAGTAGAACAGGTTTTTTACCATTTCTGGCAATTATGCAGGTGTTAAGATCTTAAAACACCAAATGAGACACATTCCACAATGTGTCTAGTTTGCAAAAGCCACACATACTTGTGGCAAAATATGCAAACAGGAAGCTTAGATAACATATGCATTGTCCTTCAAACTGATTTGCCCTGATTGTCAGTGTCAGCCAGATGATGCCAAAAGGCAGTTAGTGTCCACAAGGTCTGTTCATATGATAGCATAATATTATAAATAAAGTATTTAAATATAGTCTGTGGTGAATTATTCAGTTGCAGAGTTAATGAGTGGGGGGGGGCGTCAGCTTTCTGGTCTCGTCTCGCGGTGTCTCGTGATGTCTCGTGAAATGGTGACTCATTAGCTTTCCGTCGTCGTGCGGTGTCTCGTGGTGTGGTGACGATGAATGTGGTTAATGATTGACCAACGAGACACCCGGGGGTTATAAGGAGCACGGTTTGGAGAAGAAAGAGGGGTCTCTGGGGGAATTGGAAGGAGGAGGCAGCGTCACGATGTAGGATTTCATTGTGGGCCACTACTCCTGCCGTGTGTTGCTGGTTTAAATAAAGCATCAAAAATCAAGAAGTCTCTGCTCATCCGTGGTTGCTGGCTGACCTATCGCAGAGTGAATGCTGTTGCCGTTGTAAGCCGTCACAAGCCTGGAGTCAAGGCCGTGGTGCCACAGTATGGTGTCAGAAGTGGGATGCGGACTCACGTCGGAGACTGCGGTGGGTGGCGACTCGGCGGCAGCAGAGGCGAGAAGGGTCGCAGGAGTCCAGCGGCGGCACGACTCGGAGTGCAGAAGAGGCAAGGAGGGTCGCGGAAGCCCAGCGGTGGCGCAGCGATGAGGGCGGTAGCCGTGGGGAGCAGTGGCGCAGCGAGTAGCGCGGTAGCCATGATGAGCGGTGGCACAGCGCTTAGCGCGGTAGACGCGGGGAGCGGTGGCACAGCGGGTAGCGCGGTAGCTGTGGGGAGAGATGGCGCAGCGGTTAGTGCATTAGCCACGGGGAGCGGTGGCGCAGCGCTTAGCACAGTAGCCGCGGGGAGCGGTGGTGCAGCAATTAGCGCAGTAGCCGTAGGGAGTGGCGGCGCAACGGTTAGCGCGCTGTGTATTTGTGTGTATGGGGGGGGAGGGGAGCGGTGGCGCAGCAGTTAGCGCTCTGTGTGTTTGTGTGTATGAGGGGGAGGGGAACAGTCGCGCAGCGGTTAGCGCATAGCCGCGGGGAACAGTGGCGCAGTGGTTAGCGCAGTAGCCGGGGGGAGCGGTGGCGCAGCGGTTGGCGCACTGTGTGTGTGTGGGGGCGGTGGCACAGCAGTTGACATGCTTCCTGTGTGTTTGTATGTGTGTGTGGAGAGTGGTGGTGCAGCGGTTAGTGCACTATGTGAGAGAGTGATTGTGGTGATGTGTGCCAGACTGGGAGAGAGTGCGGTGGAGAGAGAGAGTGCGGTGTTGCAACATTTAAAGCACTGTGGGTGTGTGGAGAGCAGTGGAGCAGCGATTGATATGCTGTAGGTGTGTGGAGAGTGGTGGCGTGGCGGTTAGCACCCTGTGGGTGTGTGGAGAGTGGTTGCGCAGTGGTTTTCACGCTGTGAATGGGATGTCTGGACATGGCGGTGCCGCAGGGTTTGGGGGGGGGTGGCCCGAGGGCTGGCCTTCATGTCCGGGGGGATATTGCAGAGTTAAGGGTTGGGGGGGGGCGTCAACTTTCTGGTCTAGTCTAGCGGTGTCTCGTGATGTCTCGTGATAATGGTGATTCACTAGCTTTCCATCGTCGTGTGGTGTCTCGTGGTGTGGTGACGATAAGGAGCACGGTTTGGAGAAGAAAGAGGGGTCTCTGGGGGAATTGGAAGGACGAGGCAGCGTCACAATGTTGGAGTTCGTTGTGGGCCACTACTCCAGCCGTGTGTTGCTGGTTTGAATAAAGCATCGAAAATCAAGAAGTCTCTGCTCATCCGTGGTCGCTATCTATCGCCGAGTGAATGCTGATCCTCGCCATGGTGTTGCCGTTGTAAGACGTCACAAGCCCGGAGTAAAGGCTGTGGCGCCACACAGTCAATATTCTAATTACATAGTTTTTTTATTACAGTTGTCGTATCTCCACCAGGCATCTGGGTTCTGACGTGCATGTGTGGCCATGTGGCCACACATGCTCAGCAAAGGGTTCTGGGGTTTTCGATGCTTTATTAACGACCGGGGAAATAACGCACATGGACTCCTACCCCCTATGTGTTTAGCACGCCCACACACAATCTTGCTGGCTACATGCTGCACTATCTCCTCACCAATTCTCCCGAAGTAGTCTCTTGCACTTGCACGCACGCGCTTCATATACTCTTCCGGACGTCACATCATGCCACGTCTTTCCTCCAGTCCACGGTGTCCGCGGGACACACTTACTTACCGTTGCCTCTCCAATCCCCGTGATGTTTACGATCTCCATGATGACCTCGAGTTACCCCTTGCGCACACCCCTCGTAACGCACCTAGCCTGTCACGTGTGAGGCTGGGCACCACAACACCACACGTCTTTAGTCTATACTTACGGTCTAGTCCATACAGTCTACACATACTGTCAATAGTCTATATAATCTATCCATACAGTCCATTATGTAGTAATGTGTCACATCCTAGTTATGGCTTTTAGTAGCGCCCATTGTCCCCCAGAGTTGGGCTCTGAGCCTTGTTCGATATTATAAGCTCTGAAAAGCTTAATTCCTTCATCAGCTTCTTGTAACCCCAGCCCTCTGACTATTTGCTGTGGGCTTAGGATACTTCGACGCCCCCGTTACATCCATCAGGGCACCGGCAACAAAAAGGCCATTGACCTGCCTTAAATGGATTTCCCTACATCCATCCCTGTATTAAGCCCTAAATATCGGCTAGAGAGGACACATAAAGTTAAACCATTTGCAGCTCGACGTTGCTTGATTAAAGTGCCACTAGTTAGTGTCCCTCTTTCAGCACAAACATTGCCTGCAATGCCCTGCTCAATGTGCACTCTCTGAACACAGAAAAAGCCCCACTCATTTCTGAGCTGATCTCGGACAACAGTCTGGACCTACTTTGCCTTACAGAGACCTGGCATCATTAAGATATATTTCTCACATTGAATCAGGCCCTACTGAGAGACTTTACATTCCATCAGAAGGCTAGATCAAATGGCCAGGGTGGCACCCTAGCAGTTCTCCACCATGTGTCTGCCGACATCTGACCGATTTGGTCGCCGACGTTCTATTCATTCGAGCATATGTCTCCAAATTGGAGGTCGGCTCAACCTGTGAAGATGGTGCTGCTCTACCGCCCACCTGGAGCCTCCACTTCTTTTGTCAATGAACTGTCTGAGCTGCTTTCTAAGATGTACTCCAGTTCTGAAAGGATCCTGATTCTTGGCAATTTCAACATCCATGTTGACACTCTAAAGAGCCCTTTTGCAAGGGATCTCATGGCGACTTTGACCTCACTTTGGCTTCACTCAACACGTGACATCTGCCACTCACAGATGTGGCCATACTCTTGACTTAGTTTGATTATGGGTCATATCGGTAACCTATCTGTCCATCACTGATCCTGGTTTGTCTGATCATTCTGCTGTGTAGTTTGATCCGCACCGCTTCCTATTTTCATCATCAAGTGCCATATCCAATTTCGGAACCTTTGTGCCCTCACTAAGGTTTCCAAATTGTGAAGTACTATTCATGCTGCCGCATCAATAGTACTTCACTCTCTCGTGGCAGCTCACGCTACCTCTTATACGACAGCAGAAACTTACAACAACGTGTTATGAAGCATACGTGATGATTTGGCCCCATTACAATAACGCTATATCTAAGACAGGAAAAACATCCCCCTGCTATACTGCTGAACTCCAGGATCTATCGGTAAATGCACGCAGGGCCTAACGGACTTGGAGAAAATCTGGCCTCACCATTCTTGATGAAATCTTTAAGGAACAACTCCTCTGTTACCGGAAGGCACTAGACTGTGCCTGTACCTGCCATCTTTCCAGCATTCTGGCTGATCCCGCGACAAGCCAGGTTGGAATAGAGCCAACATCCCAGTATGGCACCACTGAGCCGCATGAACAGTTCTAGCCGGAGGAAGGAATAAATGTTCCTGAGCAGGCGCAGGTTGGAAAAGAACCATCATGCCAGCATGACAACACTGAGCCACATCAAAAATTCTAACTGGAGTACTTGAAAGCCTTACGGAACAAGTGAGTCTTGAGACGAGATTTGAAGATACTCAGGGACTAAGATGACTGAAACTCCAACGGAAGGGCAACCCAGAGTCTGGGAGCAGTACGTGAGAAGGCTCTGTCACCCATCGAATGGAGGTGCAATTTGGGCAAATGCAGCAAGCCCGTTTTGGAGGCAAGAAGCAGGATCTTGAATTAAATCCAGTATTTAACAAGTAACCAGTGGAAAGATATCAGTACTGGGGATATGTGATCGTGGATGGCTTTGCGAGTGAGGACTCTAGCAGCCACATTCTGCACACATTGGAGACGATTGATTAGGTAGGCAGAAGTACCAGGGAGCTGTGCATTGTGGTGTTCGATTCGTGAGGAGATGAACATTTGTATTTACTTCTCAGTATCAGCGAGGGACAGGTTGTTGCGCAGTCTGGCTTCTTCAACTGACTATTTGCCGTGAGAAAAAGAGTCACACTCAAACTCCTGGTTGCCTTAGCAATTTCAATGGTCTGATCATCGATTGGATAGGTTCAGCCTTGGACAATTGGTGCGGGGGTTCCAAGAAGCAAAACTTCTGTTTTGTTACCATTTAGTGATAGGAAATTTGATTTGAGCCAGGCCTTCACATTTGACAGTGAGTTGATCAATGGCTTATCGTGAATATAGATTTGGATGTCATCGGCATAGCAATGGTAACTGAGATTGAGGTTTCGCAAGATATGGCCAAGTAGTTGTATGTAGATGCTGAAGAGGAGTGGGCCGAGAACTGAACCCTGAGGAACTCCAGACAAAACAGGATGAATCTCTGAGTTTTGTCCTGTGAGGCTGATGAACTGTTTCCGGGAGATGTATGAGCTCAGCCATAGCCATGCTCAGCAGAGTGAAGTACTGTTGATCGCTATGGTGAATATGTCTGGAGTGAGAGCGTTAAAGGTTTCAAAATTGGATTTGGTGCTTGGTGATGGAAATTGGAGGCGGTTCTTGAAGATCAAACTACACAGCCTATGTGTTGGACAGCAAACTCACAGCATTTATAAATGAAATATGACATGTTGCTGATAATAACAATCAGCATCTTCAGGCAATCTGTACCGAGTTGAGACGAGTTTGCTTTCTGAACTTTACTAATTGGTTGTTGTCGAGTGGTGGAGGATTTACGACAAACATTTTTAAGTGACCTAATCCAAAAAATGGAATCATCGATAGCATTGGACAAGAAAGCCTTCGAATTAAAGAGGTTATATCTTCTATTTAAGTTGGAGAAGTTAAAGCTGTGGCGAGGATATGGATCTCCAGATGATTGTCACACGCGAGATGTCACTGGCACTTCTATCCTCCATCAACAACAATATGTGACATCCTCAACAACAACCGTCATTCACCATGAAGTGGCAGTGACATCACGATGGTGTCTGCACCAGGTCATATGCACTTTGAGGCCACGTGAATTGTCGAAGCCTCGCCGACAGGAGGCAGGAGGTCCAGGGACAGACCCAGGTGTTATAGGTTGCCTGACTTGAGATTACTGACAGATGCACCACTTGTACTCCCTACTCTGCCATCTAGCTGTGTTTTAGACGCCTTGTTGTGAGAGACACTCCTTTGCCCTCTGTTGTCGGAGGGCAACTATCTCCAACTGCCAATAGCATCACTGAAGACCGTCCTCCATAGAAGACGATTTTGACACCGTTGTTTCCAGTCTTCAGCAAGTCCACTTAGCTTCAGGTCCTTCTGTGCACATCGGTCAATTTTTTCTTCTCTAACCCGTGCTGCACCCGTTAAACCTCCTCTATCCGTCTAAACAGAAGCAACTTGGCCATGCGAGGGCTAGGCATGCGGGCTACATGTCCTAGCCATTGCAGCCTCGTCTGCCGGAGGAGCTCACGAATGGGATAATGTCCACATCTTTCGAGAATTTGTGAGCACACTATTAAAAGCTGATGAAACCCAGGATAGATCGTAGGTAGGCCAGCTGGACAATTTCGAAACGGATCACATATTCCGCCAAGTGCGTCCTTGTCTCGTAAGCATAGACAAAAGACTGCACCTGAGAAGATATGAAGCTTCGTTTAGAGCGACAGATCAGGCAGCTTTCACACAGTTACATAGCTAATGAAAGGATAATGCAGTCAGACTGATTCGAGGCAGGAACCAGCCATGAGCACACTGCCTACGTATGACAAATTCCCAAGCCTCTCCACAACTGCCCCATCACTCAATAACAAATGACGGGATGAAGTACTCGATTGTACAAAATACACAGGCAGGTGCTTTGTTTTGATGGGGCTGATGGTAAGACCTCACCTCTTTGTAGCATGCTCCAACTTCCAACAGCAGAGCACAGCATGAGCGGCAATTACCAAATCGTCGGCATAAACAACATGGTTGGCCAATTGATAGACATCCTTTGATTGCACCCAGGCATGGATCAGCCTCACGTTGTACCTGTACCAGAGGGACATTCCACTGGTACTCCCATGGAAAGTCTCTTGGATAACGCAGTAAAAAAAAATATGTTAAATAATGTAGGGGCCAGAGGGTATCCTTTTTGCACCCCGTTAATGGTGATAATGATGATGGTGCTGTTGGGTGGTGGGAAAAACGAGGTAATTAGCTGTTGCAGTTCTCGATAAACCAAGTGATGTCAATCAGATAAAAATCGTCGGTCAGAGGCTTCTTGGAGTGGGTCTCACCTGACCGGGAGACAGCTGTGTGCGCGACCCCGGGGCTCAGTAAGAACCAGGTTAGTGGGCGAAGAGGAGGTGATGACTCCTGGTTCCGTCACCTCTGCGAGTCACAGGCTGTCTCCTACGCAGTGGGTGACCAGGCTGCAACCGCCACAGTAAATATTTAGAAATAAAGAAATAACAAATAAAATTTACATTTTAGTCATTTAAAAAAACAGGGCTAATGAAAAAATATAATTTCAGGGGAAGAGCGGGAAAGCGCGGGGTGGGTGTAAAGAATGATTAGCTAAAAGTTTGGCAGGAGCCGCGGTGCTGTGCGTAACTTAAAATGCTGCGTTACGAACTCAAGAGACCGCAAAAGATGGCGAGGCCTTTGGGGAAGCCTTTGTCCAGCAGTGGATAGGCCACGACTGCTGATGCTAATGGTGAGGATGCCTGCGATTCTGGTGGCTCAAGCACTTGGCTTCGTGCACTTCTTTTTGCAGCCCGTGATACAGCACTTATTACTGCCTGGCAATTCAGGTCCAGCTCGCATTCGTCTCCCACCTTTGGGCAATGGTGTTGTGTAGAGCGTTAACAACCGGGCACGTGCCGGGCTTGCCCGTGAAAAGCATTCATACACGCGGTCATGTTACCAACTCTGCGTAGTGCTCACAGCGAGGGCAAGGCAGCTATGGAAGCCAATATCACCGCACCTCCTCCTCTACATCCCCAGCAGCGGATGCGCTGCAGGCAATCAATGCAACACTAATGGAGTCAACAACCTATTGGAACTCCCGACGTCTGTTGCATCACCCAGGGTGATGCAACAGAACCATTCTTAATTACTTGCGGATGTGGAGCCGACACGAAACAGGGCAAGATTAGGATGCGTGCGCTGTTAGGGGGTGCCGGGGTGAAGCGGCACGGGGGGGGGGCGACGACGCTGTTCATTGGCTAGCGGGGACAGGCCCCTTGCAGATCTTGCCGCAGCCGTTGCCACAGCACTTCTGATCCCCGGGGCAAGCCTCGTTGTTTGTGCACCCTTCGACGCACGGTCCCACGGTGCCGGGGCGCAGCTTCGGGCAGGTTCCGGTCTTCACGGACACTGCCGGGGATACGGACACGAGTTATCAACACGAATCGAATCATTCAGCGAACCGTGTCAGCCCCATGCGGGCGGCTCGCAGTACGAGATGGACACGGCAAAATATGAATTACAGATAACCGCCTGCGAGATTAAACACAATGTGTTGACAATGGATTTGTAGAGGAGGATGAGGTTTACCCAAGCACAGGCTCCAATGTTTACCGATTGGCTAGAGGGGGGATGGGCGGGACGAGACTGAATTGAAATAACAAGTCATAGGTATTGTTGACACAAAACACGTCGAGCCACGTAAGTGTGTAAGCGGTCTCCAGCGCCCTGCTCCCTGCTACCTTCTCTCGGTCCCCGATCTCCATTTCTGTCCACTGTCTCCAGCTCTGTTCCCTGTCGCCAACGCTCTGTCACCTGTCTCCAGCCACCTGTTCTCTATGTGTGGTCCGCTGTCTAGGTGATCTCTTAGCTGTCACCTTCTTAAATACCTCCTCAACATTTACAATACTCATTTAGAAAATTTGAATTCATATTGCGTGTAAGAAACCACTACCATTCTTAAGAATTTGTACAGGAAACCTAGACAACCATAGGCAGCTCACGGCCTAAGTAATATAAAAATGAATAAAAAATAAAATTTAAAACATTTTGAACACAAAATCAATATTTCTAGGGATACCAACAAAAAGCAGGTGGCCAAACACTGACAATATGTGACTAACGATTAACTGATAATAGTGAGATTTACGTTAAAATTATTTTAGTCAGGGCGGCGCGGTGGCCCAGTGGTTAGCGCTGACGCACGCCTCACAGCAAGAAGGTCCCGGGTTCGAATCTCTGGGCTCGGGTTCCTTTCTGTGTGGAGTTTGCATGCTCGCCCCGTGTCCGCGTGGGTTATCGCCGAGTACTCCGGTTTCCTCCCACAGTCCAAAAGCATGCTCCTGGATAGGTTGATTGGCTCACAGACTAAAATTGTCCCGCATTGCCCGGCGATGGACTGGCGTCCCGTCGTCGGGTGTATTCCTGCCCTGTGTTTCCGGGATAGGCTCCGGCTCACCGTGACCCTATATAGGATTAAGCGGTTTCAGATAATGAGATGAGATTATTTTAGTCATCAATACGTGTTTTTCTAATGTTTTGTAAAAGGATCAACGATCAGTAATCACTTAATATCAGTATGGTTTAAAGGTTTTCATTAAAGGAAAAGATTATTGTAGTCTTAGACTTGCACCATCATCTCCAGATGCAGACACAGCTGGTGGACGCGGTGGATGTGACTGCTGCTGCACAGGGGCTCAGATTTATGGAGCTTCCCTCATCCACCTCCATCTCATCCCCCCTCCCACTCCACCAATCCCCCTACACCAGTCCCCCTCCACTACGTGGACCGGTGCCAGATCCACGACCCGCCGCTGTGCCCCTCAGAGGGGCAAAGGCCACTACAGCCCCCCACTTCACCGGCGCGTCTAACGGCCCACCGAGTACTCCTCGCTGTGCGGCCACGTCACGGGAGAACAGCTTGATGGCGCCCTTCTATCGCCGTCATTTTTCCGTCTTTGTGCTGCCACGTGGCAGCGTAATGACGGGTGAGATACCGCTGTGTCGGCTGCTCATGTGAAGAGCTCGAGTTACACCTGGGCTCGAAGCCAGCGTCGCACACGCCCTGTGCAGCTCGGTGGTGACACTCGTGCCTCACAGCTGACTCGAGCACCTTTTTGCGTGATGTTTTATGCTCGTGCCCTGCATGGGTTCCTTGTGATTCTCCTATATCCCCCTTTGGCTTCTGGTGAGGCGTATATATGGGTACGGCATATTTGTGTGCTTATTATTTATTTATATTTGTAACACCTACCCTAATAATTGCGTTGAGTTATGTATTAAATACAATTTTTTGTCAAACCGGGGCCCCATGGTGACCCTTGGCTGTAAGAACCGCAGATTCATCAGCACCGCAGTCTAGCTTTGCTTGTTCTGAACCCCCCCCCCCCCATATTCTACTTTATCTAGGTCCGCCGTTCTTTACTGATGAACCTCGAATCATGAGTGGGCCGCGAGCGCCACCTAGTGGTCCGTGGAGATCATAGCTAAGTGGGTCTTAAAGTGCAAAAGGTTGAGATCCCCTGATCTAGGATTATGAGAAGTGGAGCTTGCTCATTATTTGGTGTAACAGCCTATGAGCAGACTGGCCTGCAGCAGGACTTCTGTATTGCTATCGGGAAGACGTCCTTCTTAAGCCTTTGTCAGAAATATCGCCCGTTCTATACATTTCCTATGAAGGCCACCCACACGTGGTGTTATTGACTCGGGACGCAGGGAGCTGTTGGTATTTGGGCATCATTGCCAGTAGAAGCGTCACCACATGCGGCCTCCCCCCAATCAATACCCCCACCCCCTACGCGGTTTTGTCAGGAATGGCCACCACCACGGGGTATCGGGTGAAGTATTCAACCGCCACTAGGATGTCTGTGTTTCCCCGACAAATCGTCGGGAGAGGCACCTGCCGATCGATGCTCACTAGCTGGTTTACTCGGCTTACCTGCAGTGTGCAGAGGGGGGCGGTGTAGCAAGGAGGCTGCTGCTCTCCCCACGTGCCCGGCTAGGTCCTCCTCCTCCCCTGCCACCGGCGTCCCCCCCTCGACTCACACCGTGAACACCGCCCCCGGCTGTGGCCTCGACGGTCCCCGTCCGCAGCCGGATCGGCGTGGCGTGCGGATTAAGGGCACGCAGTGTCATCGCCCCGCACCAGTGTTGCTGAGCTGACCAAACGACTCTGCCGGGCCAACTCGGGGTGTGGAAGCAGCAGGAACTCACCCTGGGTTTCCTCCCCCCATCCCCCGCCCGCAACGTGACGGACAGCAGAGTCTCACAGCGGTGGGTGTGCCCTCCCCGCAGTGTCCAGGCGGAGCAACGTCGCAGAATGGCGTTTCAACACCAGGGCAGCCAGCAAGCCAATGCCGAGCACGCACGCGTGGCACAGACGGGTTGCCTAGTAGAGGGTGTGTCGGCGCTCGCTTGTTCCCGCCCGCACCCCCAGGCGTCATCTGTCCCCGCAGCTGTAGCCCCAACCAGTCCACAGGATGGGCGGCAGGGTGGCGCAGTGGTAACATCTGCGCCTCACAGAAAGAATGGTCTTGCCCGAGCACATTCGATCCCCGCCTTGGGCACCTTTCTGTGTGGAGTTTGTGTGATCTCCCCCTGTTGTGCGTGGGTTTCCTCCGGGGTCTTCGATTTCCTCTCACAACTTAAACAAAAAAAATATTCATTGATTAATTTACTGATCACATCCTAATATATAGGAAGCAGTGTGTGGCAATAAAGTTCCCGGCAAACCCCCTGGCTGCCTCCTCCTCCGCCTCTCTGTGCTTTCCTGGAGCCTCTGAGTCGTTCTCTGTAGAATGCATACCTCCGACACGGAATGAATATGTGCGAATTATAAATGTAAACTTATTATTGTTATTAACACGTCTTTCAAAGAGGCTGTTCATGCTTTCCCAAGCACGGTTGCAGTAATCTACAAATCCTGCAGGTGTTGCAGAATCTCGTCTGCAGCAACGCCTTAAGATGCTACCAGACGTAGAAAAGATCACGAGATATCGCTGACATTCGCGGGAAGTGGTTCTCTCGTCAGACGGTGTTTCAGCGGATCTGGGCTATTTCTGGGTCCATATCTCTCCTGGCACCTTTGTACTCGTCCTCTTAAGTCAAGGGTTTTCCTCAACGTCTGCAGACATCGCTTGGAGTGTGTTGACTGCTGTTCTGTCTTGTTAAGGAACTCTTCTAGCTCTCCTGATCTAGGGGTGTGGTCATGATACAGTGACTTATCTCCCTCACCGACGTATTACACACTGTTTTTACTGACTTTCTATCTCATGCAGGCAGTCGCTCCTTCAAGTCTTTCCCCCCTCTCTCTGTCATCTCTGAAGCCTTTCCTTTCTCCGTCCATCGACCTGATACCTTCAACCAGATGAACTACACCGGGTAGAAGTGTTCTCCACACAGGTCTCGTCACCACCAAGTCTTTCACCAAATTACGGGCTGGCCATGTTGTCTTGTTCAGTGAGCTTTTTCAAACTAGTCCGTCACCAATTAAGTACAGCGCTCAACATGGCAACAGCTTAGTTGCCACAAAGCACAAGTACACAAAGCACAAGTACACAAAGCACAAGTACATAAAGCACAAGTACACAAAGCACAAGTGCAATCATTGGGTCAAATAAAGATACACAGACAACGATCACACATCTCGCCTTAACAGACTGAGGTGCAGTGCTGTTGGCGAGGACAAAGGCTGGCACGGTGAATGAAGGGGTGAATGAACGGCACAACGCCCGAACGTCTTTGTATCCCTAGTGGCGATATTTACATACTACATTAGGTACTCATTTCAGGCAGAGTCGACATAAGGCAGGCCCAGGACTGGTTCATAAAAATCGTCACTGGTGTTGGGCGTTGGAGGGATTCGAACTCGGTTTGCAAGGTGCATTAACCATTGAGCTACTGCTCCCCATATATATTCATACACATACATTTACACACGTATATACATATGCATACATATACACCGTGCCACTCGCTCTCACCACTAAGTGGCTGTAACGTCACCACGACGCCTTTGCCAGACCATATGCACTTGAAGCCACGTGAAGTGTTGAAGGCTCTCTGACATAGAAGGATGCAATCATCCTTCTATTCCTGTTGAATCAGTCTTTTGCTCCAAATGGGTTTAATGATGTAATATTGGGCGATCTGCCGACAAACACCACCTTTCTTCAGCATTTCGCTTGGGAGATCATGTCTGCCCGGTGCATTTTCTGGTCTCAGCCTCTGGATCACCTTATGTACGTCCTCTACAAATGGCACCTACCCCAGCCACTCAGAGCAGGTAGCTACTTGTGCCATTATCTGAGGCACCGCCGCCCGAGCACGGTCACCACCATGTTGTCCCATGATGATATCTGAGCTGATGGGGTTCCTCCAACACCTCAGAAATGCTCTGCAAATCTGCAAACTTGATCTTGGAGGTCGGATATTGGATCATCATTGTACGTCAGTCTTCTGATGGAATTGAAAAGTAAGTTACGATCATGGGTTATCGAGGCAGACACAATCTCCTCTCGTCCGTGCAATGCCACACAGCTCTCCGAACCTCCAGGCGAAGCCTGCGGTAAGCCTCTTTATTTTCGGGTGTGGAACATTACAAATGGTGGGAGTAGCCCAGCCATCTTCTCCCGGCTAGCTTGCATACGTCTTCTCTCAGCCAGGGTTTCTTGTGAAGTCTGGACCATGCACCTAGTGCAGCCATTCCAGCAACCCTAAACATCATTCTTCTCCCCTTTTCCCCTCAGCATCAGAAAAGGGTGTGGGGGGGGGTTTGTATAAGTCCTGGTGAAAATGTTCTGACATGCCGTGGTTAGCGCTGACGCCTCACAGCAAGAAGGTCCCGGGTTCGAGTCTCTCGGCTCCGGTGCCTTTCTGTGTGGAGTTTGCA
>JAZEWT010000016.1:9800181-9811092 GCA_036362905.1 Mordacia mordax
GAGCGGGCAGGTGGTGGTGAGCACGGCGATGTGATAGTGAATAATCGGACGAGCCAGATCATCAGACAACCAGTGGTCTAATGACTGCGACCTCTTACCTCGAAGCTGCCCAGTAGGCCGAGGCGATGAGGGGCACGGGGTTTTGGGGGAGGCGTTGGCAGTGTGGGCGACTCCTTGCCCCCATCGAACTGAGTCAGGCCTCGCCACCTGCACGCCCGCACACGAAGTGCACCCAGAGTGAATCCCCTCGTCCGGCAGGGAAGATCCTTTCTGGAAAAACATGGCAGTTTGCCGGCATCGGTTCACGTGAAGCCTCGCACAGCTGATGAGATACTCAATGTCAAGGCTCGTTAAGTCAAACTTTTTCTACACCTACGATGCACCATGGATCTTCAGTGAAAATCAGCTGGGTAATCGGGATTTTCCATGTAACAACCAACTGATCATCGGGCTGTCTCCTGCACCCGGCAGTGCGTCCGGTGGCGCGATACCGCCCCTTAGCGACGTGTGTGTGTGTGTGTACACGGGGCGGAGTGACGCTGTAGAAACCGCCGGCTATGAGCGGTTGTGAACGCATGGCTCTGGGGTCCACGGGGCCGTGGGGCCGGTACCACGCTCGGCCTGCGAACCCACAGTGCATCACGTGACAGCCTCTAAGTACACCTAGCCTAGGTCAAGCATGGTGGCGGTGTCGCTATTACCATGTGGCGAACAGCAAGTGCATTCCCACACCAAACCAGGTAGTCATATAGGGGAGAAAAAGTGTCGGGAGCAGTGGTGCAGCGGTTAGCGCGTTGCACTGCAAACCCGGCTACCCGAGTTTAATTCCCGCTCACGGTAATAATAATAATAATTGCCCTTCTAGAGCGCTTTTTACCCGAGGGTCAAAAAGCACTGCACACAGCTGTGGAGAGAACGGCATGTCAGCAACATCGACATATGAACGGCATATCAACGACAATAAAAAAAATTATGAACCGGTCATGGGCCTCACCTAAGATGGCTCAGCTTCAATTGAGTAACTGTAGTGATGTGCCATCACTGCCACTAGGGAGACAAAGGCAGCCAGGCGTGGTGCTGGTCACCCACTCCTCATATGCCATGTTGGCCTTCATAGCTGTCCGCCTAGAGCACTTGACCCTCTTGCCAGTTCAGGCTACAAGGGGACCTTGTTTTCTTTGTGTGTAGGTGGGTGTGTCACCACTCACGGGCAAAACAGCCTTCCGACGGAGCGGAGCAGCGTGGCAGCTGGGCGATCAGGGCACTCGGGGAAGCTCCTCCGTAATGACAGCTGGCAGCACGCACAGTCCGCGCACACGCACGCAGAGTCCAAACACACACAGTGTGTCCACGCACACCCACGCAGGGCTCACACACACGCACGCAGAGTCCACACACACATACCCAGAGTTCACGCACACACATGCAGAGTCCAAACACGCACACAGTGTGTCCACGCACACACACGCAGAGTCCACGCACACATACCCAGAGTCCATACACACACGCATGCAGAGTCCACGCACAAGCACGGAGAGTACATGCACATGCACTCAAGAGTCCACGGATACGCACGCAGAGTCCGTGCACACGCATGCAAGAGTCCGTACACACACTCAGAATCCATGCACACACACGCAGAGTCCCGCAAAATGCACGCAGAGTCTACACACATGCATGCAGAGTTCAAGGAAATGCACCAGTCTGTGTACATGCATGCAGAGTCCACGTACACACATGTAGAGTCCATGCACACACACGCACAGAGCATGCAGGCGGTACTCACACGGGACTCACAGATATACGGGATATGCACACACATGGAACACACACACATACGGGATACGTACACACGCAGAGTGGTTCCACGTCAGTGAACGCTCTTTACTGCAGGTCTATGCATTTATCACCTGCGTAGCGCCGCTGCTGCAATGCTGCGCCTGTGCGGTAGTCCCAGGTGCCGGCGACCGTTGATACCACGAGGCAGGGCCTAGCAGCCCCGACAGCGTGCTCCGCTTGGAGGGAGGAGACCGGCAGAGCAGACCGCCCTCCCCCACCGGTTCCTCGACTCCAGGTGCAGGTGGCATCAGCAGCTTGCGCTTGACCGCAGTGGCTTTGGCGCGTGCCTGCTGCATGTTTATCTGGGCCGGGGCCCCGTCGGGGGGCGGTCCCCCCCGCCGGGCCCGGCTCTCCGGCGTCACGTCGCCCTCCGTGATGGTGCCGCCTGCTGGCGCTGAACGGAGACGCTTGGGGCACCGCGGTACCTGCTCTGGTATCCGCTTAGACCCCCGAGCTCCTCCTGCTCCTCCATCGCTGGGCGGCACCATTGGGGTAGGGGGGGTGGCCGTTGGCGCAGCGCTGGCGTCGAGCCTTGGCGATCCGCGCCCGCGAATCGCACTGGGCTCTAGGCCACACAGCGCGAGGTGCTCCGTGATGTTGGCGACGATCTGCCTCCGGTGCACTGACGGGCTCATTGCCGTGCCGTTCTCGCACGCCCTGTGGCCCAGTAGGGCCCGTCGGCCTGGCGCTGCCGTAGCGCCATCACTTGGGCCGCCGCCCCCGTCGCTCCCACGAGCGCTCGGCGATGGCGGCGAGTGGGACCCTGGATCGGGCTGACTCTGAGGGCCGTGGGAGCCCTCAAGTGCCACGGCGGCGCCGGAGCACACGTAGGTGAGCAGCAGCTTGCCTACGATGCCCTTGCCATGCGGGGGGCTCCGCTCAGAGCGCGAGGGGAGCGGGTCATCGCAGGGCGAGGGGGGCCGTGGGGACGGCTGCGGCGTGGCGCGTGGGGCAGGCACTTCCCCCACAACCGCCACAGGACGGTCAGGGTGCAGCGCCGCCACCCCGTCGCGATGCCGGCCCGTGGAGGGCAGCTCCGCGATGTTGAACCTCATGGTGGCAGCGCTGGCACAGAGGGGGGACTCACTCTGCAGCAGCGGCCAGCGGGGCTGACGTTCTGGTGAGACCTTGTGGTCACGCGGAGCCGTCGGAACTCAGGATCACTTGCGCTTCTCCGCACGGCGCTGCGCGGGCGACATGACCAACGCGCATGCACGCAACATGTCGCCCATCTTCCAATCAGCTATCGCTCACAGAGAGAGGTGCCTGGGCCCAAACAGAGACCCACAATATATAATTAATAATTAAATGTATAACATGTGCACATTCCATGCCTAGTTAGGGACGAGGCATGAATAGTGAGGCACGCACTAGTGTGGAATAAGTGTTGTTAGAGTCTAGATGGTGGGTGTAGACATAGAGGGGTGCCGCTCTGCATTGTTTCATAGAGATGGGATGCTAAATAAATGTTTAAATAAGAGGTGTGTGTGGGTGAGTATGGTTCAGTGATGTAAGCTCGTGAGGTATTGGTGGTATCCTGAGTATATGCCTCGGTGGTAAAGTAGTACAGTCTTGTACATTAAAGAAGTCTGTTGTAATTGGTAGCCAGTGCAGAGTGCACATACATTCGGTGTTGAGTGAATGTCTGGTTGGGATGTTGAGGACCGCTCGCGTGAGGTTGAGTTCAAGGCGGAGGAGTTTGTTGCAATGTTGTTTTGTGAGATCCTTTCGTATGGCATTGCAGTAGTCAGGGTGAGTGTTGATAATGCAGCATACTAGGGTGTATGCCGTTATAGAGAACTAGGTGGGGCGACTCGGCGTTGCCCAGGTAAATTTGATGGTTGATCCATGTGCGTTGTCCGGATACATTTTAGGACAACAAGATCGAACTGAGTGCACAGTTGCGCACTCAGTTCGATCCTGTTGTTAAAGTGAATGAGACGGTCCGTCACGTCTTAGCAGACCTCTTGGTGCATGCAAAGGTGTCAAAGACCCGTGTGGGACCGAGTGGCATCGTTGGACGAAGGTTCGGTGCGATGTGGTTGCGATTTGTTGGCGTTAACTATGAAGCAAGTGTAGTTTATAGATAGATGGGGATTGTAATAGCGGTCCCGCTTATCCGAACTGAAGATTGTAATAGCTGCGGCCCTTATCCTAACTGGGTTTTGTAATTGTAATGGCGGCGCCGCTTATGTACCGTGAGGGCACAGCCGTAAGCATAGAAAGCAGTCCCGGTGGTCAGGGAAGGCCTGTCGGCGTGCACTAAGGCACCAAAGACCCGTATGGGATTGAGTGACGTCATTCTGCGAAGGTCCCGTGCGATTTGGTTGCGATTTGCCAGAGTTTACCCTGATCAAGCAAGCAAGCAAACACAACTTGTTTTTTTTTATATAGATGGAGCATATCAGCTATAGCGCTTTGAGGTGGTACCTACATGCCCTGAATGTGTTGTTGATGTGCATGTTGAATGAAAGGATGGGGTCAAAGGTGCCAGCCAGTAGGCCTAAATGAACTGAGGGGTGGACTGCAGTGCCAGAATTTTTTAGGCTGGATGAAAGGGTAGCGGAAGCAACGTGTTGGGAGCTTCCAAAATGGACTAAGGGTGATTTGTCAGGATTTAGTTGTGGTGTTGTTTGGTAGCTATGACGGAAGTGCAGTAGTGCAGGTTGTGAAGTGGAGTGTGTTGTCCACTGCTGTCAAGGTAGCATAAAACTGTATGTCGTGATGGAAGGGTGACACAGTGGTGACATCTCCACCTCACAAAGGGAAAGTCCTGCCTGAAGAAGTTAAATTCCTGCCTCGGGCACCTTTCTGTGTAGAGATTGTGTGTTTTCCCCCTGTTCTGTGTGGATTTCCTCCAAGTTCTCCATTTTTTCCAATAATTATAAAGAAAACACTCATTATTGAATTGACCCATACCATCAAAATATACAGGGAGCAGTGTCTGGTGGGTTGGCACCAGATGACCGCCTGGCTGATTTCCCCCCTCTCTGCGGTTTCCTCACTGCACCTCCATATCCATGTCTCGTCCATGATCAGTCGTGGAATATTCACGGCGCGTAAAAAAATGTATTATTATTATTATTATGTCGTCAGCATAGAAAGGGTAATTGATGTTATCATTAGCATTGAGGCGACTCAGTTGGGATACCGAGTTTGATGTAAGATGTTTTGCTGTAGAAATAGTGTGAGTGCGGTGCTGGTGATGACAAATTCTGATTGAAAATATTCAATGAGGATAGTGTAGCTAATGGAGTCACATGCTGCGGAGAGGTCTAAGCTGAGCAGTGCAAATGTTGAGCCAGTCTATTCATTGTAGTAAGTTAATGATTTAGAGTAGCACAGTTTCTGTAGTCAGCGACATGGTAGGTGGACGGAAGGGGACAGAAATTAGGGGACAGAGTTAATGTGTTGTTGCAGGCGAAAAAAAATAAGGCATTTCCAGGATTTTGGAGATGAATAACAATGATAGCCATATTAGCAGGATCCCGGTGAGCTATTTGAAGGAAAGGATGTTCATAATGATGCTCGCGAACTCGGTAGTACAGTGTCGAGGGGCGTCGTTGGGTATGAGGTCCAGTAACAATGTTTTGGTTGCGGTGCAGAGAATTATTTTCAGAGTTTCATGAACTGTGACTGGTTCGCACGGAGATATGATGGAAGGTGGTGTAAAATTAAGTGGTGGTGTAGTGAGGTAGGGCTGCGCAGTGGCGCAGTGTGTAGTGCTATCACTGCAGAGCAAGAAGGGTCCGGGTTCAATTCCTGGCTTGGGTGCCTTTTCGTGTGGAGTTTACAGGTTCTCCCCTCATCTGTGTGGGCTTTTGTCTAGTACTTCGGTTTCCTCCCATTACACTGCTGCCTAGGTTAATCGGCCTGCTGAGTAAATTGCCCCCAGTGCCCTTTGATGTACTGGCATCAAATCCTGGGTATAGCCCCGCCTTATACCTTGTCTGCTGGAATAGGCTCCAGCTCCCTGCATTAAGTGGGTATTGACATGATGATGATGTAGTGAGACAGTGAGAACTGATTCAAACCTGTGTTTGCAGTGATCCCAGAAGCTGGTGACGCTGTTGTAGTCAAGTGCTGGATCACACTGCAGATAGTGAGATGCGAGTGCGAGATGTTGCTCAGGGCTGTGCAAAGAGGTGAGCATGTTGGTTGCTTTGCTGGTGCAGCAGTAGGTGACTGCCTGATTCGGAATCAGTGGGTAGTAGGTGTATTCAAGTTTGCGATGTTGGCATCTAGCAGTAAGTGCAGCCTGGGAGAGCCAGAGGTCGTGGTGTTTGCGTGGACGTGAGGGTCCGAGTTGGTTAATGAGTCGGTCAGACACCCCTGCTGCAGCAACGGTGGCCAGACCTCACCTGCTGGGGCTTGGCACGGTGGGCCACATGCCATCACGACCACCGTCACGTGCGGGGGCTGCTCGCCGCATCGGCCCCCTTCTCCCCTCCCTGCTCTCCCCATGCACCACCAGCTGCTCCTGCTCCTCCTTTAGATGGAGAGAATGGCAAGCCGAGTTCACCACTGCAACGTCCACCATCATAATTTGATATTCACCAGGACGGCGCTGCCCTCTCATCGTCATGCCCAGTCACGCAGTACTCCGCTGGCCACTGTGACGTCCGTGGCATGAGGCTCCACGTGTGAGGGTGTGGCTCCGCATGGGGTGCTCGCTGCAGGTTGCAGGATGCAGGTTGCAGTGTGCGGGGCGTGGGCCGTGTGGCTCCAAAGTCCATGGTAACCCCCACCCCCAAGTCACCAACACTGCTCCACCACTAACTCGCCCACCCACTCAGCAATCTACCAACTCACTCATCCACCCGCTCACCCACTGCGGAGAAACAAGTCCTCCACCATCCCATTTATTCACCCCCACCCATTCATGCAGTCACTCATTCACCCAGCCACCTACCCACAAGCACGTAAGGTGTAGTGCCTTCCCAGTACCCAGTGATGCCCCGGGTCTATAACACTGCTCAGTCTACTGCAGCATCATGGCTCAGAGAGATTGGGATCAGATCACGGTACCAGCCTTCTCCTACTATCCGCCCAGCTGCTGGTTCCAGATGGATGGAGACGGGGGAGGGGGTGGATGAGTAAGAGGGTGGGTAGGTCAGTGGGTGGATGCGTGGGTGGGTGAGTAGGTGGGTGGGTTATCTGTGGTTCTAAGTCTAGGTATCTGGGTCTGTGTGTCTGGGTTTGTGTATCTATGTGTGTATATCTATGTATCTGGTTCTGTGTGTCTGTGTTACTGTGTCTGTGCCTGTGTGTCTGGGTCTGTGTGTAGGTGTCTAGGTCATTGTCTGGGTCTGTGTGGGGATGTCTGGGTCATTGTCTGGGTCTGTGTGGGGATGTCTGGGTCTGTGTGGGTCAGTGTGTCTGGGTCTGTGTGTGGGTGTCTGGGTCTGTGTATGGGTTAGTGTGTTTGGGTGTGTGTGGGCGTCTCGGTCAGTGTCCAGTGTCTGTGTGTGAGTCAGTGTGTCTCGGTCAGTGTGTGGGTGTATGGGTCAGTGTCTGTGTGTCTGGGTCTGTGTGTCTGTTTGTCTGGGTCTGTGTATTTATGTCTGGGTCTCTGGGTGTGGGTTTATGTGTCTGAGTCAGTGTGTCTGTATGTCTGAGTCTTTGTGTCTGGGTCTGTGTGCCTGGGTCTATGTGTGGGTGTCTGGGTCAGTGTGTATCTGGGTTAGTGTGTCTGTGTGCCTGGGTATATGTGTGGGTGTGGGTGTCTGGGTCAGTGTGTGTCTGAGTCTGTGTGTCTGGGTTAGTGTGTCTGGTTTGGTGTGTCTGGTTTGGTGTGTCTGGGTATGTGTGCCTGAGTATTTTTGTATGGGTGTCTGGGTTGGTGTGTCTGGGTTGGCGTATCTGAGTTGGTGTGTCTGAGTGTCTGTCTATATGTCTGAGTCTGTGTGTCTGTGTTGGTGTGTCTGGGCCTGGGTGTATTGATTGGTGTGTTTGGGTTGGTGTGTCTGGGTCTGGGTGTCTGGATTGGTGTGTTTGGGTTGGTGTGTCTGGTTTTCTGGGTATGTGTGTCTGGGTTGATGTGTCTGGGTATGCGTGTCTGGGCCTGTGTGTCTGGATTTGTGAGTCTAGGTCTCTGGGTCAGTGTGTTTGGGTATCTGGGTTTGTGTGTCTGGGTTGCTGTGTCTGGGTCTGTGTGTCTGGGTTGGTGAGTTTGGGTCTGTGTATCTAGGGTTGTGTGTGTGGATCTGGAGGTCAGGGTCTGTATGATTGTGGCTCAGTGGTTAACATGCTGGGGTACAAAACTGGCGAGCTGATTCTGGTTACTGCTCACGACCAATATCAGTAATGATTTTCTGATCTGCTCCCAGGCCACGTAAATCAACTCAGCCTCGGGCGGCAGGGTGGCACATTTCTCCTCACAGAAAGTTCTGCCAGACGTAGCTCGATTCCCACCTCGGGGGTCTTTCTGTGTGGAGTTTGTATATCCTCCCTCTGTTTGGGTTCTCTGATTTCCTACCACAATAAAAAAACCCTCATTAATTGTCCGATAACATCATGAATCGAACGCAGTGCCCGGCAAATGTTAGAACAGCTAACCGTATGGCTGCCTTTCCCACTCCCCCGCCTCTCTGTGGTTTCCTAGCGCTTCTCTATCCATGTCTTGTCCATGACCAGGCATGGAATTTGTCACCTACCTCCTCGTGTCCCGTATTGAGCATCATAGGTGCTCGATAACAGAACTTGACCCTCCAGTCTGCATTTGTGCATCTGCTCCTAAGTCTGTGAGGCTGTTGCTGCTACTTCTGCTCTTACCAATACTTATGCTGAGAGTCGCTACCTCTGCCTCACAAAAAAGGGACACCAAAGGCATTTCGGTACAGTGGTGCAGTGAGTAATGCTGTCACCTCACAGCAAGAAGGCCCAAGATTCGATTTTTTGCGAGGGTACCTTTCTGTGTGGAGTTTGTGTGTTCTCTCCCCGTGTTCGGATGGGTTTTCGCGGGAACTCTGGTTGCCTCCCACCGTCCAAATACACGCTGCATCCTAGCTTAATTGGCCTATTGAGTAAATTTCCACCAGTTCTCTACGATGCACTAGCGTCACATCCTAGGTATAGCCCCGCCTCATGCTCTGTTTGCCAGGATAGGCTCCGGCCTCCTGCAACCCTCTACAGGATTAGGCGGGTATTGATAATGATGAACCTCATAAAGTACTATGATTAACCCGACGTGAACCTATCAAATGTTACACTTGCAGCAAGGAGTCTTAACTACAGGGTAGCCCAATGTCCTGTGAACCCCATTTAATTGATCCCTAACATTTTCTCCTTAATTTCTGTTTTAACCAACCCTCATTTTTTAAAACTTCAGATGGCTGATACGAGTTGTCTATTAATGAAGAGCTACTTGTAGTGGGTGCAGGAGCTCATGAAAGATCACAAACTGGAAAAAACAAAAGCTATGAAATTGGGGTCGCAGGACATCTGAACCACCCTGTAGAGTCGACAAGGTAGCGCTGCTCGAGTGTGACGATGATGTCTTGTGCAGTTAATTGGTGGTAACGGCTGTATAGCTACAACCTATACAGTCCAGCTACAGTATGTAGCTATAACCAGTACAGCACAATGTGTAACTATTTCCAAGACAATGTGTATCTATAGCTAATACAATATGTAGCTATATCCAGTACAATACAATGTGTAGTTATAGCCAGTACAATGTGTAACTATAGCCAGTATAATACAATGTGCAACTATAGCGAATACAATGTGTAGCTATAGCCAGTACAATACAATTTGTCGTTATAACCGATACAATGTGTAGCTATATCCAATACAACAGCCAATACAATACAATGCTATAGCCAATAAAATGCAAGGACTATGGTAAACAAGGTGTGCTTCTCCTGACATGGGCACACATGGCCTCATGGGTTGCAGAACAGCTCACAGATCGGGGAGATGGGACAACATCGTTTGTACACGCGATGTCGAGAGGGATGCTGAACTTAATATTTGCGATCCCAGAAAAGAAGCCTTCGACATTTAACGGAGCGGGGCATCGCAGCCCTTTAGAGTCAGCGGGGCACATTCCCCCATTCCCATAGTGGATGGGCGTCAGCCTATCCATAGGACTGTCACTGTCGACTCTCCTACTTAGTGGTACTCATTTTATATGGCCAGGAAGCATGAAAGGCCGAGTCAGCACCCCAACTAGGATTTGAAGCCGTGACCTAATTGCAAGTCCCAGAGTGATGCTGCACTCAGCGGTGGATAGAGCACGACATACCGCTCATGCAACCAGATTCGACTGTGAGCTGTGCGCTGCAGTTCAGGGGTGAGTGCGTGGAAAACACGTCATTGTCGGCCGTGTCGAGTGGTGGAGGGGCTCACAACACACATGTGGCCAGAGCAAACCACTGCTTTGCCTCACTGGATGTGGGACCCGATCACGTGCCATGCGTGTATCGGGGGATCGACACTTTTCCTAGGAGGGAGATGGAGAAGACGAGCTGTGGATCGAGACTATCATCCCTGCAGCTCCACCGCCTGCACTGTGCAGCTGCTGGCCCGGGTCTCAGAGTGACCCGCGCTGCCTTCATTAGCGGAGGCGTTTACAGAAAAACCGGCGTCACCGGGGCAACACCGCTTTCTCTCGCGGTTAGCGGTAACCGCATGCGTTTTAACCGCCCTCCTGGTTCAGCGTACTGCAGCCACACACACACACACACACCGGTAACCGCACCGCAGGAACAGAAACCCGGAAAGGAACCCGTTACCAGTTTGATGCGCACACAGACACGAGCGCGGAGACACGCAAAACCTGGTCTCCATTACTGCTCCGCGATGTAACCTGGGGTCTAACCGTGGCGTCTGTTACCTTTGCGTGGGGAGCGACGGTGCTTTGCGCCGGCTCCGCGCCTCCGGCAGCAGCAGCAGTGTCCACTAACAGCTGATCACGTACCGAGGGTAGGGAGAGGGGCTAGCAGAGAGGCGGAGGAAGGAGAGAAGAGGGAGGAGGAGGACAGGAGTGTGGGGGGGGGTGCAAGAAAGCTTAAGATGGAGAATGACAGAGACGGGGATTCGAGAGAAAATGAGAGACGCATGGGGGAC
>JAZEWT010000016.1:9816509-9827091 GCA_036362905.1 Mordacia mordax
CTGGTCGTGAAAATTGCCACGTGTGGATCCCAGAGTAGTGCCACGGTGGGCGGCCATTTGCACCTTATGGATCCCACAGTAGTGACACCCTGGTCGTGACACTCGCACAGTGTGGATCCCGGAGTAGTGTCACCCTGGTCTTGAAACTGGCACCGTGTGGATGCTAGAGTAGTGCCACCCTGGTCGTGAAAATTGCCACGTGTGGATCCCAGAGTAGTACCACGGCGGCCCGCCATTTGCACCTTGTGGATCCCACAGTAGTGACACCCTGCTCGTGACACTCGAACAGTGTGGATCCCGGAGTAGTGCTATCCTGGTCGTGCTACTTGCACCTTGTGGATCCTAGAGTAGTGCTACCCTGGCCGTGCCATTTGCACCGTGTGTATCCAATAGTAGTGCCATACTGGTCGTGCCACTCGCAGCGTGTAGATCCGGCAGTAATGCCACCTTGGTCGTGCCACTTGCACCTGGTGGATCTCTAAGTAGACACACTCTGTTCGTGACACTTGCACCGTGTAGATTTAATTGTATTGCCAGCCAGGTCGCGCCACTTGCAATGTGTAGGTATCAGCGTAGTGCAACCTTGGTCGTGTCACTCGCACCATGTGGATCCGAGAGCAATGACACCCTGGTCGTGACAATCGCACAGTGTGGATCGCAGAGTAGTGCCACCCTGGTCGTGACAATTGCATCGTTCGGATCCAAGAGTAGTGCCATCTTGGTCGTGCCACTCGCACTGTGTGAATCTCAGAGTAACGTCATACTTCTAGTGCAACTTGCACTGTGTATCCCATAGTAGTGTCACCCTGGTCTTGACACTCGCACCGTGTGGATGCTGGAGTAGTGCCACCCTTGTCGTGCCAATTGGACTGTGTGGATCCCTGAGTAGTGCTAGCCTGGTCGTGCCACTTGGACCGCGTGGATCCCATAGAAGTGCCACCCTGGTCGTACTACTCACACCGCGTAGATCCCAGCGAAGTGCAACGCTGGTCATGTAACTCGCACCATGTGGATGCCAGAGGAATGCCACACTGGTGGTGCAACTTGCACAGTGTATCCCAGAGTAATGCCACCGTCGTCGAGTCGCTCGCACCGTGTGTATCCCTGCGAAGTGTCACCCTGGTAGTGCAACTCACACTGTGTAGATACCATAGTCATGCCACCCCGGTCGTGACACTAGCACCGTGTGGATCCCATAGTAGTGCAACCCTGGTCATGCCACTCGCACGGTGTGGATCCCGGAGTAGTGCCACCCTGTTTGTGACACTTGCATCGTGTGAATCCCTGAGCAGTGCAAGTCTGATCGTACCAATCGCACCATGTGGATCCCAGAGTAGTGCCACACTGGTGTTGCCACTGGCACAGTGTGCATCCCGGCGAAGTGTCACCCTGGTCGTCAACTACACTGGCACCGTATAGTTGCCAAAATAGTGCCACCCTGGTCGTGCCACTCGCACGGTGTGCATGCGAGGGCAGTGCCACCCTGGTCGTCCCACTCGCACAGTGTGCATCCTGGAGTAGTGCCTCCCTGGTCCTACCACTTGCATCGTGTTGATCCCTGAGGAGTGCTAGCCTGGTCGTGCCACTCGCACCGTGTGGATCCCAGAGTAATGTCACACTGGTGGTGCCACTCGCACCGTGTGAATTCCATAGCAGAGCCTCCCTGGCCATGCCACTCGTACGGTGGGGATCCCGGAGTAGTGCCACCCTGTTTGTACCACTTGCATCGTGTGAATCCCTGAGAAGTGCCAGTCGGGTCGTGCCACTCGCACCATGTGGATCCCAGAGTAATGTCACACTGGTGGTGCCACTCGCACCGTGTATTCCAGAGTAATGCCATCCTGGTCGTGAAACTCAAAGCGTGTGGATCCAATAGTCGTACCACCCTGGTCGTCACACTCGCACCGTGTGCATGCGAGAACAGTGCCACCCTGGTCGTTAAGTATAGCACCGTGTGTATCCCAGAGTAGTTCCACCTTAGTCGTCCCACTCTCACAGTGTGCATCCCGGAGAGGCGCCACCCTGGTCCTTCCACTTGCACCGTGTTGGTCTCTGAGTAGTGCTAGCCTGGTCGTTCTACTCGCACTGTGTGAATCTCAGAGTAACATCATACTTCTGGTGCAACTTGAATGTGTGGATCCTTTGATAGTGTCACTCTGGTCTTGACACTCGCACCATGTGGATGCTAGAATAGTGCCACCCTGGTCGTGAAAATTGCCACGTGTGGATCCCAGAGTAGTGCCACCATGGTCGTGCCACTTGCACTGTGTGGATCCCTGAGTAGTGCCACAGTGGTTGGCCATTTGCACCTTGTGGATCCCGGAGTAGTGCCACCCTAGCCGTGCCACTTGCATCTTGTGAATCCCTGAGAAGTGCCAGTATGGTCGTGCCAATCGCACCATTTGGATCCCAGAGAAATACCACACTGGTGGTGCCACTTGCACCGTGTTTCCCAGAGCAATGCCATCCTGGTTGTGCAACTCACAATGTATGGATCCCATAGTCGTGCCACCCTGGTCGCGACACTCGCACAGTGTGCATTCCGTAGTATTCCTACCCTGGTCATGCCACTCGCACCGTGATGATTCCAGAATAGTGCCACCCTTGTCGTGACACTCGCACCGTGTGCATGCGAGAGCAGTGCCACCATGGTCGTTAAGTCTAGCACCTTGTGTATCCCAGAGTAGTGCCACCTTAGTCGTCCCACTCTCACAGTGTGCATCCCGGAGAGGTGCCACCCTGGTCCTTCCACTTGCACCGTGTTGATCCCTGAGTATTGCCACCCTGGTCGTGCCACTCGCACACTGTAGATCCCGGAGTATTGCCACCCTATTCGTGCCACTTGCACCATGTGTTTCCCAGAGAAATTCCACTCCGGTCGTGCTATTCACACCGTGAAGATCCCAGCGTATTGCCATGCTCGTCGTGCAACTCACACCATGTGAATCCCTGAGAAGTGCCACTATGGTGGTGCCACTTGTACCGTGTTTCCCAGAGTAATGCCATCCTGCTCGTGCAACTCACAGTGTGTGAATCCCATAGTCGTGCCACCCTGGTCGTGACACTCGCGCCGTGTGGATCCCAGAGCAATGCCACCTTGGTCGTGCCAATCGCACCATGTGGATCCCAGAGTAATGCCATACTGGTGGTGCCACTTGCACCGTGTTTCCCAGAGTAATGCCATCCTGGTCGTGCAACTCACAGCATGTGGATCCCATAGTCCGACCACCCTGGTCGTGACACTCGCAGCAAGTGTATCCCAGAGTAGTGCCACCCTAGTCGCCCCACTCGCACAGTATGCATCCCGTGGTATTCCCACCCTGGTAATGCCACTCGCACCGTGATGATTCCAGAATAGTGCCACCCCAGTCGTGCCACTTGCACCATGTGTATCCCAGAGAAATTCCACTCTGATCGTGCTACTCACGCCGTGTCGATCCCAGCGTAGTGCCACGCTCGTCGTGAAACTCGCACCATGTGGATGCCAGAGTAATGCCACACTGGTGTTGCCACTAGCACAGGGTATCCCAGAGTAATGCCACCCTGGTCGTGTCGCTCGCACTGTCTGTATCCGGGGGAAGTGTCACCCTAGTCGTGCAACTCACAATGTGTGGATCCCATAGTCATGCCACATCGGTCGTGACACTAGCATCGTGTGGATGCCAAAATAGTGCCACCCTGGTCGTCCCAATCGCACAGTGTGCATCCCGGAGTAGCGCCACCCTGGTCCTACCACTTGCATCGTGTTGATCCCTGAGTAGTGCTACCCTGGTTGTGCGACTCGCACCGTGTGGATCCGTAAGCATTCCCACCCTGGTCGTACAACTTGCACGGTGTTGATTCCAGAATAGTGACACCCTGGTCGTGACACTCGCATGGTGTGGATCCCATAATAATGCAACAATGGTCGTCCCACTCGCACAGTGTGCATCTCGGCGTAGTGCCACCCTGGGCCTATCACTTGCACCGTGTGGATCCCATAGTAGTGACACCCTGGTCGTCCCACTCGCACAGTGTGCATCCCAGTGTAGTGCCACCCTGGTCCTGCCACTTGCACCGTGTTGGTCCCTGAGTAGTGCTAGCCTGGTCGTTCCACTCGCACCGTGATGATTGCAGAATAGTGCCACCCTGGTCGTGCCACTCCCACCTTGTGGGTCCCATTGAAGTGCCAACATGGTCGTGCCACTCTCACTGTGTGTTTCCCGGAGTAATGCCAGCTTGGTCGTGCCACGTGCACCGTGTGGATCTCTGAGTTGTGCCAGCGTGGTCGTGCCACTTGCACCGTGTGGATCCCATAGTATTGCCAGCCTGGTCGTACCACTCGCACCGTATTGATTCCAGAATAGTTCCGCCCTGATCGTGGAACTCGCATCGTGTGGGTCCTTTAGTTTGTCTCGCTCTGGTCGTGCCACTCGCACCGTGTGGATCCGAGAGCAGTGACACCCTGGTCGTGCCACTTGCACCGTGTGATTCCCATTGTAGTGCCATCCTGGTCGTGCCACTTGCACCGTGTGGATCCCGGACTAGTGCCACCCTGGTCGTGCCACTCGTACCGTGTGTATCCTTAAGTAGTCCCACCTTGGTCGTGCCACTCGCACCGTGTTGATTGCAGAATAGTTCCACCCTGATCGTGCCACTCGCACCGTGTGGATCCTTTAGAAAGTCTCACTCTGCTCGTACTACTCGCTTTATGTGGATCCCAGAGGAGTGCCACTCTCGTCGTACCACTTGCACCGAATGGATCCTAGAATAAAACCACGGGGATGACGGGGGGGGGCATTTCTATTCTCTCTCTTGCTCTCTCTCTCCTGAACTCCTCTCTCTCGTCCTCACGACAGCAGAGCTCTTCGCTGTCATCGCGCTCCTGTACGCCCTTCTGTTTGGGGGGACTGGGGGTCGGTGTGTTACCTTCCTGCACAGACCCCGCCCACCGTTAGAGACATCACCTCCACTGTCTTCTAGGGCTGTGGCGGCAACTCCTTCACGGCGGGAATCATCAGCGCGTAGTTCATTTCCCCGGGCGACTGCGTTAATGCGGCGTGAAGCGTAATACCGCTTTAATCATCGCGGATCTTATCAAGGTGCGTTAATGACTCTTTGTGGACTTGACATTTGCTCGCCGCGGGCAGGCAAGAGCCGCGGAGCATGGGTGTCAGAGATCGGCGGGGATAGGAGAGCAGTGGTGGTGACCGACTCGCGAACAATAAGGGCCTCGGTTCGATCCCCGACCCGCGCGCATCCCCGTATCGATTTGTGGGGGGAGTGTGCGTGTGAAGACTTTTTTTGGTCTCGCCGCTGAGAATGTGAATCTCCACGTACACGGATCCATCTATGACCGAGCGCACCCAAAACACTCGCCACACGAATATTGCGGACTTAAGAAGCGACGATTCAGACAATGGTCCTCATTCACGTATCTCTTGTTTTTATTCAGACAATGCGTTTACACATTACTCTAATCAAACACAAGTCCACTGAATAGACTTTCAGGCCACACAGCCATCACTAGTCACGGAACAGCCTCCTCGAGGATGTAATAATAATAATAATTGCATTTATAGAGCGTTTTTCACCCGAGGGTCACAAAGCGCTGCACAGAGCAGCGGAGAGAACGGCACGCCAACAGCAACGGCACCAGAACAGAATACACGTCGTTGCAGAACATGTAAAATATGATCAGACTTTCAACTATAATTATAAATGCAAATTTTTCAGTGTTTATAATACATATATTGGGAAATGGTTTAATGTGACATTCATCATATAATAATAATAATTGCATTTCTAGAGCGCTCATCAACCAAGGATCACAAAGCGCTGCACACAGCTACGGAGAGAATGGAACATCAATAACGAGATATGATTGATCAGGTCGGCGATGGACTGGCGTCCCATCGTCGGTATATCCTTGCCTTGCGCCCTGTGTCTGCCGGAATAGGCTCCGGCTTCACCGTGACCTTGTATAGGACTAAGCGGTTTCAGACAATGAGATGAGTTGAGATTGATCAGGTAGGCAGGGGTGCCAGGGAGCAGTACATTGCAGTAATCGATTTGTGATGAGATGAAGGTGTGTATTAGCTTCTCAGAATCAGCACGTGACAGGATGTTGTGCAGTCTGGCTATATTTCTGAGATGGAAATAGGCTACCTTCGTCACCTTGTTGATGTGTGTCTCGAAGGTGAGTGAGAAATTAAACGTCACGCCTAGACTATAGAATGCCTTAGCAACTTTAATTGTCTGGTCGTCAAGCATCAATTGGATAGGTTCAGCCTTGGGGATAATTGCCGCGGCGTTCCGACAAGCAAAAATTCTGTTTTGTCACCATTTATTTTTGGAAAATTTGAATTGAGCCAGGCCTTCACACTTGACGGTGATGATGAAATGCAAAGACCAGACACATTGATGGATGACTTTACGTGGATATAGATTTGGATGTCATCGGCATAGCAATGGCAGCTGAGATTGAGGCTGCGCAGGATATGGCCAATAGGTTGTATGTAGATGCTGGAGTGGGCCGAGAACTGAACCTTGAAGAACTCCAGAAAAAATAGGATGGATGTCTCCGAGGAGTTCTGTCCTCCGAGGCTGACAAACTGCTTCTGGTCGGACAGGTAGGAGCTCAGCCAATGCAGGGTACTGCCAATGACCCCTATACCCTCCAGTCGCTCGAATAAGATCAGGTGGTCAATGGTATTGCGATGGCCCCCAAACACTAGGGTCCCCACCTCTCCGTAAATATCTTCCCTAGATCTCCAGCGATCCCTAACTCCTAACACCAATCTCCCTCAGTCCCTGAGTGATCACACGCAGAATGCGCTATCTCGGTCCCTGAGTGATCACTCGCAGCGCTTCGACACACGGCGTGCGCGCATTCTCTCACACGTACCGCGTTCACACCACGTTCTTTCACACCACCACTCTGATACAAAAATACCCGACAGCAGATGTCTTGGAAGCCTTTTTACTGCTGCAGACTTGTGCGCCGTGACGAGGTCCCTTTTCAGCCGCCCCAACTGCCCCTCTGTACCGCTTGGGCCCAGCCGCTCAGCACAGCCTCGCACAGCTCCGGGCACAACTCTCGTACATGCCTAACTAAACCCCGCTAACTAACTAAACCCCACTACGCTCTGCTCTCGTCCTTCTACATCGCTGCCAACCTAACCGCTTCGACTCCATTAACAACTACAACTACCACTAACTACACCCCGCTACTCTCCGCCCTCGTCCCTCTACATGGCTGCCAACCTAACCGCTTCGACTCAACTGGCAACTGCCACCACACCGCCCCCTTGCTCCGCGCTCTGTTAAATACCTCCCCCCCGGTTCGTACCGCCCCTTTTTAACGGCCGTGTATCTCTCCACCAATCCCCGTCGTTCCCCCTTGTCTCTGGGCGCCGTTTCTGTCTCCTACCAATCACCGCTGTCGTAAACACCTTGGCGCCAGCCTGTCTGGCCCGCCCAAACCACGGGACCCAGCCGTTACAACAACAGGCAAGAATATCGCGCGCAACGTCCGTTCGAAACCCCGCCAGCTTGGCCCTGCAATGCATGCCGGTTGGATGGCCCCCCTCCGGCCGGCAAACTCGCCGGAACACAATTGTCTGCAGCTTTAACGTTCCGGGGGAGTTATTCTCTCCCCGGCAGAACTGGTAGGTGGAACCAGGCGCCCCCTAGGCCAAATTCCAGCTGACGAAGGAACCACGAACCAAACTGTCCTGCTGACAGGGTCTATGGACAAAACCTCCGTCGCTGGGGCCGAGTCCATCGTCGTTCTGCTACCCACCGAACCCCGTGTCGTGCGGACACTCCATCAGTGTTGAACAATATGCTGTTGTCAAATGTCCGCTCTAACAACGGATGCGCGCATGCATCTAGCGGTTGAGTGCGATAGTGGTGGTTGCCTGTGTGTCTGTGTGGCATAAAATACTTTCCGAGGGGGGGGTTCACAAGGGGAACATAACGAAAACACAGCCAGCGTCCCTGGTGGTTCCGAGGCCCACGAAGTGGGCCTCCACATTATCAAATGCAGCGCTTAGGTCCAGGAGAACAAGAATACTTAGCAGGCCATCATCAGCAGCGACGAGTAGGTCATCAACTACTTTAACCAGAGCAGTATCAGTAATATGGCCGAAAATGAACCAAGATTGGAAAGGATCGAGGAGGTCATTGTTAAGAACGTGTTTCTGGAGTTGCGTGGCTATGGCACGTTCAAGGACTTTAGAGATGAATGGTAGATTTGATATGGGGCGATAATTATCAGGGATGTTGCAATCGAGGCCAGGTTTTCTTAAACAGGAGGGTAACAGCGGCACATATTAATAGGGAGGGGACGATTCCAGAGCAAAGTGACTTATTTTATAGATTAGGGACGAACGTGGCAAGGAATGTGTAGGGCAACCAGTCGGCCCGGGACACCATGTCGCATTAGACACTCCCCGCCAGAAACTCCACCCTGTCACTCTCCAGCCAGAGATGATGTGAAATACAAAGAGTCTCCTATTATTCCCCATTCGCACCGGGGGCTACTGTCACGTAGGTTAGGTAAAGCAGCTGAATGGCACTGGTGATTGTGAATGTACTGAAAGCTACTGCGATGTTTGCGAAAAGGAACGTGGAGAGGGCGAGTCCTGCAGAGGAACTTGAAGCTCTGCTGTGATTGAGTCGGATTTGGTCAGAACCCAATCCACCCCCCCCCCCGCCATAGCAATGTACAATTGACAAGCTGGGCACGAGATAAGAGTTTAACTCAGGTTCAAACTTATCATAACCTAACAGTTATTTGCTTACATTCTCCCATTGTGAAGCTCGGGTACCTTTCTTTGTGGAGTGTGCGTGTTCTCTCTCCCCGTGTCCACGTGGGATTTCGCCAGGCAGTCCGGCTTTCTCTCGCCGTCCAAAGACACGCTGTTGCCTAGGTTGATTGACCCGCTGAGTAAATCGCTCCCAAAAAAAGTTTCTTGCGCTGTACTGGCGCCATATCATTCGTGTCGCGCCGCCTTGCGCCCTGTATCTTCTGCCATAGGTTCTGGGCCCTCACGACCCTGTACGGTATTCAGCGGGCACTGATACTGAACTGAACGTTGTGCACTATTCATCATTAACTTTTTTTATCACTCTCCACAGGGGAACTGTCCCTGGTGCTGAACTCTCCCTCACTCTCCACGGGGGAGCTGTCCGTAGCGCTGAATGCCGTCTCCCCCTCCCATTATCGATATATGGTCACGAATCGGAGCGACTATTTGAATCATTAATTGATTCTCGTGTTGGGCTGTCTGCACGTGCGCCAGCGCGTCAGCGCTCTGCGCTATGAACCCAGCGACTTGAGTTCGATTGCTGTTCACGGCCAAGACAAAAAACGCATTTTCTGAAGCAGCCCTGGGCCTCCCCGAGGTCGACTCGTCCTCAAATGAGTACCTGGTGCAGTGCATAAACATTACCACTGGAGAGACAAGGCAACCGGGCATGGTGGTGGCTAATCACCATTTTATGTTCTATGAATGCCTTTTATGGTTGTTCTCTTAACAGCATTTGACCCAACAGTCTGCTAACGCTACACGAGGGATCGTTGTCTTAGTGTTTGCTGTACCCATGTGGGCACCATTGGAGGCGACCACCTACTGTATGTAATGTATGTAATGCCCTTCATTACAGCCCCCTGGTGAAGTCGCGTACTACCCGATGTCACTGCAATGTGGCATCACCAGGGCTCGCCCAATGGCCGCCTCCACTTGAGCCCGCAGGGCAGGTTTCGCGAGATACATCTGAACACTCTTCCTATTTCGCCCCCCTCCCCTCATCTCATTCTGTTTATGGTCCCGCACCTACACATTCCCTGCTCTCTCTCAGTGACAGGTGGTCCGTTATCCCCTGATCGCTCTTCTATCATTGGTTCCTGGGCTCACGAATTTCACTCGATGAGTCCCCCACCCATGTGGAAGACTCGGTCAATGGCTGTTTGGTCTCCTCCTGCACCCGAAGTTCACCCACCACACTGCAGATCACCACAACAATACCCACTCAATCGGCATGGTGAGTAGCGGCACGGTGGTGCGGTGAGTAGCGCTCCCGCCTCAGAGCAAGACGGTTCTGGGTTCGATTTCCGGCTCGGGTACCATTCTGTGTGGAGTTTGCAACTTCTTCCTGGGTTTTCGCTGAGTTTCCTGGTTTCATCGCACAATACAGACATGCTGCGGCCTAAATTCATTGTCCCCGACTTAATTTCCCCCGGTCCCTTCAGATGTTGTGACTTGCTTACCCCTGACACCTATCTAGCTCACCGGTTCCTTCCAACGTAAATACAAACTAACTGGCGCTCAACTATTACAAAATTAAGGGTACTGTTTGTTGCTGGCGGCGTGCCGTGTGAGGTCTTATCTCAGTAACTGTTTGAAAAGCTGAAGCGACCTTTGTGGATGAGAGGGCGCATCAAAGCCCATTAGGGCATCAAGAGCTCAGGTGGGGGTGTGGGGGTCATGTTTTATTCATGAGCCCACCCCCCGCTACTCGATCATTAGCGAACCTTCATTTACAGTTCTGGGGCTCTTTCATGAATATCATTCAAAACTCTAGGACCATGAGTTCC
>JAZEWT010000016.1:9827114-9845783 GCA_036362905.1 Mordacia mordax
CCACACGAGAGGTTGATTTAGAATTTTCTCAAATAAGGTGGAGGTTCTTTAATAAGAGTTCTTTTTAGTGGGAGGGCCCCAACCTTGGTGATGGAGCTGGCATCACACTTCAGGTGGCGCGTGATCTCTAAGTACCGCTCTCTATACTGAGTGTAGCGGTGTGTGTAAGTGTAGCGGTTATATATACTCTGTGTGTGAGTGTAGCGTTATACTGTATGTGTGAGTGTAGCGGTTATATATACTGTATGTGAGTGTGGCGGTTATATATACGTGTGTGTGTGAGTGTAGCGTTATATATAGTGTGTGTGAGTGTAGCGGTTAGATATACTGTGCGTGAGTGTAGCGCTATTTATATATACTGTGTGTGAGTGTAGCAGTTATGTATACTGTGTGTGAGGGTAGCGTTATATATACTATGTGTGTGAGTGTAGCGATTATATACACGGTGGGTGTGAGTGTAGCACTACATATGCTATGTGTATGAGTGTAGCGGTGAGATATGCTGTGTGAATGTAGCGGTTTTATACCGTGTGTGAGTGTAGCACTAAAAATACTATTTCTGTAAGTATAGCGGTTATACATACTTTGTGTGTGAGTGTAGCGTTATACATACTGTGTGTGAGTGTAGCGGTTATATATACTGTGTGTAAGTGTAGCGATATAAATACTGTGGTGAGAGTGTAATGTTATTTATACTCTCTGCGTGAGTGTAGCGCTGTATATACTGTGTGTGAGTGTAGCGATTTTATACTGTGTGTGTGAGTGTAGCGGTTATATATATTGTGTGTGAATGTAGCTCTCTATATATTGTGTATGGAGTGTCGCGGTTATATATACTATGTGTTTTAGTGTAGCGCTATATATACTGCGTTTGTGAGTGTAGTGGTCATATATACTGGGTGTGTTTGAGTGTGGTGCTTTTAATTGTGTGTGTGTGTGTAACGCTATATATACAGTGAGTGTGAGTGTAGCATTATCTATACTGTGTGTGAGGGTAGGGTTTATATCTGCTGAGTATAATGGTTATAAATACATGTGTGAGTATAGCGCTCTACATACTGTGTATGTGTACGGTGGCTATATATACTGTATATGTGAGTGTAGCGCCATATATACTGTGTGAGTGTAGCGCTATTTATACAGTGTGTGTGAGTGTACTGGATATATATACTGTGCGTTTGAGTACAGCGGATATATAGGCTATGTGTGAGTATAGCGGTTATGTATACTGTGTGAGGGTGTAGCGGTAATATATAGTGTGTGAGAGTATAGCGCATATTTACTGTGTTAGTGTAGCAGCCACACACAGCCGTTCTAGAGCCGGTACCTGCGCGACCACTACGTACAATGTCTGGAGGAAAAACTGTCAAGATTGTCTCCCCGTAGACTGCGAACGAAAGGCGACTTCCACGGCGGCTGGTGGCTCACGACCCGCCGCAGCGACCAGCTCGCTCATCCGAGCACTTGAAGCAATAATGCTAGTTTCCTTCTCTGCATTCGTCGTTAGAATTTCGTTCTTGGCTCTTGGGACCGACACTCGCTTCTACAAGCGGAAACTAACTCACACCTCTTGCTGTTGAAGACTCGCTGTGGATAGGCAGTAGGCAATGCGCTCACGGCTCTTGCTGTACTCAGTAAACAGATCGTGTACAGAGAGCACTCAGACAAGATATAGAGCGTAAACAGACATGGCAGGGTATCGATGCCGCGATAACTTCCGCGCGACACAGAAAGTCCTGCCTTGCTATGCAGAGTTGGTGTGTTCTCACCCACTGTTCTGCGTGGTTTTCCTCCAGATTCTCCAATTTCCTCCCGCAACTAAAAAAAACCCACAATCATTAATTATCAGACTACACATAACATACATTGGAAACAATATTTGACGGATTGGCGCCGGCTAACCAGATGGTTAGCTCTGAATCAGAAAGATTCAGAGATTCGCGTCTCTGAATTTTTCTGTCTTGGAATCGCTACCTTCAACGTTAATTAAATTAATATTCGCCGTGAGTTGTATATTGTGATTATTATTAATATTATACTGAGAGTAAAATAGTAATAATTCTGTTCGTGTGTGTCTACAATCAGATACAAAAACAAAGATCCCCCAAATAACCTTAACAGACTGTAGGGTCAAGAGCCGTTAACAAGTAACTATGAAGGTTGAGGTGGATTACCAGCACCACACAAGTCCACTGAATAGACTTTCAGGCCACACAGCCATCACTAGGCACTCACATAGTCACGGGACAGCCTCCTCGAGGATGTAATAATAATAATAATTGCATTTATAGAGCGCTTTTCACCCTCGTGGCAATATTTGCACACTGCACTAGGTACTCATTTGAGGCTGAGACGACTTAGGGAAAGCCCAGGACCAGATCAAAAAACCGTCACTGGTGTTATCAGTGCACGCGATTCGAAAGCGGATCGCCGGACTTATAGCCCAGCGGGCTAACCGCTGGGCCACCGCTTCCTACAACAGATACGCACGCATTCACACACATAATGCCGCGCACAGCCTCAACAGACTTGGTGCAAGTGATGTATGTTGGCGAACGGATGTCACGTTCCGCAGTACACAGAGTATGTTGGCTGGGCCACCGCTCCCCGACACATATTAACACCTATATATGAACATACAAATATACTTCGACAAATATTCTGTAAACATACAAAGATAAAGATCCCCATATAGCTGTAACAGTATTTTGGGGCAAGTTCTGTTAGCCAGTAATATAATAATATCACAGTCTTCGAAGCACGCATCATACAGCACCGACACAATGACGCGAACTGAATTCGGCTCCAAGTTTCCATATTCGCAGCTCATTATAAATCATATTCATTATATAATGACTATAAACTATTATCCAGGGTGGTCAAGATGACTTGTGACGCTGCATTTAATTTTCCGTTTGAAAAAAGCGTTATATATTTACTTATTTGCTTCTGATTTATATATAGTCGCACCTATTGAATGCAGAACGCTAGGGGATGGGTAACCAGCACCACGCACGGCCGCCTTTGTTTCTCCAATGCTGATAGTGCACTACACACTCTTTTAACCCACACCATGCATATACATATCCTTGACACATATCAGGCACATACACTCACATACATAAACCTGCACATATATAGACAGAGACGAAGATTCACCAAATAGTCTTAACGGACTGTAAGGGCGGGTGCTGTTAGCAAATATATACATACACACAAAGAGAAAGACACAGATCCCCCATATAGCCTTAACAGACTAAGGTCAAGTGCCGTTAGCGAGCATCTAAGAATGTCGACACGGCACACCAGGAGGTGGGTGATCAGCACCACGCCTGGCCGCCTTTGTCTCCCTAGTGGCAATGGTTACACACTGCGCTAGGTACTCATTTGAGGCTGAGCCGACTTAGGGGAGGCCCGGGACTGGTTCAGAAAATCGCCACTGGTGTTGGTGGCCGTGAGCAGGAATCGAACTCAAGCCACCTAATTCATAGCGCAACGCTGCTCAGTCGTAAGCATATGCGTCATAACAACAGCTCGTCACTATTACGACTGTGGCTCTTGGTATTTTTAAGTTATATAAAATGCTATATGCAACGCAGTTGCTGCAGTAGTGTTATACAGAGGCGGCTTCCGTGTCCGAGAATCGTCATCTAAACAAAGGAAACGATCCCCCATACAGCCTTATCAGACTGTAGTCAAGTAATGTTAGCAGCACCGAAAAAGGCCAGCACCACGCCCCGTCGCCTTTGTTTCCCCAGGTTCTCATTTGAGGTTGAGTCGCCCTGGGGGAGACCCAGGAGCGATTTAAGTAATCGTCGCTTGTATTCACCGTGAGCGGGAATCAAACTTGGGTGATAGTGCAGTGTGCTAACTGCTGCACCACCGCTACGCGAACTGTGATGTGCGCACACGAACGTGCAAGTATATATATATACGTACACACACGGATACACGCAGAGCATAGCCTGGAGCCTTCATCCAGCAGTGGAGTGACCAATAATTATCATTAGCACTGTGCAGATAACAAGAACAACAACAACCGCATTTCTCCACTAAGTGGCGGTGACATCACCACGGCGCCTGTGCCAGGCCATATGCACCTTGAAGCCACGTAAAGTGTCGAAGGCTCGCGAAGAGAAGGTCAGGGGACATACCCAGGTGTTATGTGTTGCCTGACTGAGATGACTGGCAGACACACCACCTATGCTCCCTACTGTGCTAACTAGCTGTGTTTTAGCCGCCCGGCGCTCCACTCGTTGTTGTGAGCGTCGCTCCTCTGCCCTCCGTTGATGTTGGAGGGCGACTACCTCCAACTGCCCCGTTGCGTCCTTCACGATCCTCCTCCACAGAGTTCAATCTTGACACCGCTGGTACCAGTCTTCAGCAAGTCCACTCAGCTCCAGGTCCTCCTGTGCCACTTCAGTCCATCTCTTCTCTCGTCCCTGCACGCCCGTTTAGCCCCCTCTATGCGGACAAACAGCAACTGCTTTGGTATGCAGTGGCGAGCATGTCGGCTACATGACTCAGCCACCGAAGCCTCGCCTGCCGGAGGAGTTCACTAATGGAACTTTGTCCAGATCTTTCGAGAATTTGTGAGCTCCTCACACAATCCAACCTGGTTAAACCCAAGATAGATCGTAGGCAGGGTAGCCAGAAAGTTTCAAGACGGCACAGATGTTCCGCCAGGGGGTCCACGTTTCACAAGTATAGAAAAGGGCATGACTGCAGCTGAGAAGACCCGAAACTTCGTGTGGAGCGACAGGCCAGGCAGCTTCCACACAGCGTTACGTAGCTGATGAAACTATAAATGCCCAGACAGGTCTTTTGTTTTGGTAGGACTGATGGTAATACCCCAACTCTTTTGGAATTCTCCAGGTTCAACAGCAGAGCCCCCATTTCTTCATCAGAATGATTAGCAATCACCAAATTATCGGCATAGATAACATTCTTGGCAAATTGGGAGCCATCCCTTTACCGTACCCGGGCATCGATCAGCCTCCCACTGTACCTGTACCAGATGGAAATTCCACTGGAACAACCATAGAATACCTCTCGAAGGTCGTGGTTAAAAAAAGATGTGAATAATAAAGGAGCCAGAGGGCATCCCTGTCCCACCCCGAGGTGAACAGGGAATGGTTCTGACTCCCGACCACGTAGCTTTACCCGGGCTTGCTCACACTCATGAAGGTCCTTAATGATGGTGAGCAGTGTGTCATGGATCCCGAAAGCACGAAGAACAATCCACAGCCCTGGCCGACTGATGGTATCGTAGGCCTTGACCAGGTCAATGTAAAGCAGAAATGTAGGTTCTGTTGGAATTCCTTACATCTCTGCTGCAGCAACCGGACATGCACACTCAGACAAACAAAACGTGCAAACTCACGTACACATGCACACTCAAATAAACAAAACGTGCACACTCACGTACACATGTACACTCAGGTACACAAACGTGCACACTCACGTGCACGTGCACGCTCAGATAAACAAACGTTGATACTACACACACACACGCACACTCAGATACACAAAGTACACAAAGACAAAGGTCTCCACTATTAGTTTGAAAGATTGTTGGTGCAAGTGCTGTTATTGAACACCTAGAGGGGCGGGCACTGCGCCCAGTCATTTTTATATCTTCTCACCCAGGTAACGATGGTTTGAGTCCACACGCGAAGAAAAAGACACACGCACAGACACACGCACGCAAATATGCACACACGTTTTGATATTTACAGACGCATACACGCGTATAGACTCCCCCACACACAGCACACATCGATAAACTGGCAAACCGGTAACCGTATTTTTTTTGCATAATTGGTTACCGGTTCAGAAGGAGCTAGTGACAATTTCCCGTAACTATTGAGAAGCGCTGCTGGTTAACAGCAAGAATATCATTGCTCGATTTTCGTCTCAGGTTTCTTTCTGTGCAGAGTTTGCATGTTTTCCCCGAGTCCGCTTGAGTTTTCCCTGGGTAATCCAGTTTCCACCCACAGTCAAAAGACATGATGGGCAGGTTAATTGTCCGGACTAAATTGCCCCGATGCCTTGAGAGGTTATCGTTCGCTTACACCCGCCCCGCTGGACAACAATCAAAAAGAGCTACATAGCTAAACCTTTCCTTCCAGCTTCATAGTGACTGACCTATCAGTGCCCGTTCTCAGTGAAGTGGTAAAGACGCAGGGCTGCAGGCGTCGGCACGCGCGCTGCTGGTGGGCCAGGCCTACTGCTCCTCGCCGACTCGGCATCTTGGGAGAGGCGCTTGCCCACAGTTTACCTCACCACACCTGGGGAAGAGAAGCTTCGCTCCTTGTTTTAGCTGCTGCGCCAGGAGATGGAATAGAGCGGGCTACAATTCGGAACTAGCGCCACAGATTCACCGCCTGCACCGTGCAGGTGCATTGAGTGCTGGCTACACACATCGTACCAGGTAAAATCATTTAAGGCTGAGTCGACTTCGGGGAGGTCCTCGCTAGGGTCAGATAAATCCTCACTGCCGCTATTGGTGAGCGGGAATCAAACTGGCGTCGCCAGGTTCGTCACGCAAGGTGCTAACCTCTGCACTCCTCACACACGTAGACAGCGATCTCCCTAATTGCCTTGACAGACTGGTGTGAATTGCTGTTGGTGAGTGTAGATAAAACACATGAGTAGGTGGGTGGCCAGCACCACGCCCGACCGCCTTTGTCTCCTAAGTGACGATGTTTAGGGGAGGCTCAAGACCGGGTCGGGAATTTATCACTTGTGTTTGCCGTGAGGGGGAAGAGAACTCAGGTTTGTAACGCAGTGCACTAACCGCTACATTATCGTTCCCCACAATCACAATCTAGACCAGAGTTTACAGACCAAGGCCTCCGCGTCAGCTAGGTCGGTTATTTTGTATTAAAGCTGGAAGGAAGAATTGAGCTATGTAGCTGTTTTTAACAGTTGTCCAGCGGGGAGGGGTGACCACGTTGCAACGTCTCGCGACGCCCGAGACAAGTCAGTCAGGACAATTAACCACGGCAGCAGCGTCTATTTCTATTGTGGAAGGAAACCGGAGTACCCAGCTAAACCCACGCGGTCACGGCAAGAACATGCGAACTCCACACAGAAAGTAACCTGAGCCGGAAATCGAACCCGGGCGGTTCTTGTTGTGTTGCGGGAGCGCTACTCAACGCGCCACCGTGCCCTACCGCTCGCCCAGTGGTTGGTACAACCCCCACTCCACCCTCATCACGGATGGGAGCGCCGCTCATCAGGACTGGACGAGAGCCCGACTTGGCTGGTCAGCCGGGTGGTGGAGGGGCTCCTGTCCTGTGGGAGTCTAACCAACACCACCCGCCCTTTGTAACGCGAGGTTCATATGAGTCACAACGTGGCTGCGCTGTGGGTACTGTGTGTGTATTCAGTGTGTGTGTGTACTCGGTGTGTATACTCTGTGTGTATTCGGTGTGTGTTTACTCGGTTTGTGTGTGCACTCGGTGTGTGTGTGAGCTGTGCGTATACTCGGTGTGTGTGTGAGCTGTGCATGTACTCGGTGTGTGTGTACTCGGTGTGTGTGTGTATGTACTCGGTGTGTGTGTACTCGGTGTGTTCGTGTACTCGGTGCGTGTGCTGTGCGTATACTCGAAGCTGTGTACTAAACAGTCGGTGTGTACAAGTCGTGTGCGCTCCCCCTTACCGGTGGCGCACGTGCCGGCGGCTGCCGCCCCGGGCGATCGGTGCAGAGCGGTTCCTCTACCTCGCGCTCTCTATCTTTCTAACGCTGTCACTCAACCTCTCCACTTACTCTCTCACACTCACTCCTCTCTTTCTCTCATCGCTCTCCGCAACTCCATCCATGCTCTCCCCACCCTCTCCCCCACTCCCCCTCTCTCCCCTCTCTCTCGTTCTCCATCTCTGCCATCTGTCCGTCGCTCTCATTCTTCGTGACAGTCTCCGTATCGACAGATCTGCGCCTCTTCCTCGCCTCTACCTCTCCGCGTCTCTCACCGCGCTCTCAAACGCCCACTCGCTTTCCATGCCCCTCTCTCGCTCTGTCCATCGCTCCCCCTCTTCCTGATAAATCTCTCCGTGTCTCTCGCCCTGCGTCTCTCCCTCCCTCTCTCCTCACCTCTCCCTCCCCTCTCTCTATCTCCCTGGCTACGTCTCTCGCGCTCTCTCTCTCTCTCTCGAGAATCGATACGGCTTTGTCGATGGGTTTTGCTCAGAAAATATCGACTTCAATCGGGAAGGGCCCCCCTCCCCATCTCTCATTCCTACCCCATGGATCAATACTGCCCCTCCCCCCACACACCCTCCCCCGCCCCTTTGCCTGCCCAGCACCCACGCGCCCCAAAGGGGGTTCTACGGGGTGCGAGGGGCGCGGGTGCGCTGGGTTGCAAGGCGGTGTGGGGGGCGCTGACAATGCTGCTGCTTGTTACTAATGATGATGCTGATGATGGTTCCGCTGACGATGATGATGGTGCTGCCACTGGTGAGTAAAGGGAGGGGAGAATATAGGCGATGAGAGAGAGGAATCTGCAGAGCGAAAGGAGAGGGGGAGCGAAAGACCAGAGCGTGATGGAGGAGAGTGAGAGATCACCGACTACATTGAGGGTATATAAAAGAGACGAGGGAGAGGGGAGAGTGAGGGAGCATGGAGGAGATACAGGAGAGAGGGGATTTGCGTCTTATTTCCAATCTGGTGCAGAATTTGCGCGTATTATAAATTGTATTATATTATTATCTTCTCCGAGACCAAATAAAAAAGAAATTCATCTCTGCGAGGAAATCGCGAAAGGCTTCAGCAGCTCACATCCTACAAGCCGAGTTCGAGCCTGCTCCGTAATTGACTGGATAGGTGACCGCACCCTAGCTTGCCAGGTGTTACAGGAGCGAGTCTGCAAGGTATGGTCAAGAAGTGATGTCCCATCGCGGACAACAGCGCGAAGGTTGGGGTTTTCTCCGGGATCTCGCAGCCAAACCATCACCACCTGTACGGTCATACGTCTCAGTGCGGCAGCAGTCTCGCGGCCACGAGGCTCGAGGCTCTCTCGTAACTCACACACGCGGAGTCACTCTTCGCATCGGGTGACCGCCTCCACCCCATGAGTCGCCCCGCGTCGCCACGCACGTCTTAGACCGCGGACTGGCTTCGACGTTTATCGTCTCATCAACAGCGTCAGACTCTGAGAGGGACCAGTGCTGATGTACCACGAAATGTTTGATGGGGTGGCTAGGTGGCACAGTCAGTCCTATTGCCGCCTCAGAGCAAAACGCACCCAGGTTCGATTTCCCGCTCGGGTGTTTTTCTTTGTGAAGTTTGCGTATTCTCCCAGTGTCCGCGTGTGTTTTCATCGGGTACTCTGGTTTCCTCCCACAATCCAAAGACATCCTGTCTGGATTAATTGTCCCGATCCACAACCCCGTAATGAGCGACTCCGAGTGGTGCCGCCGTGCTGGACGCTATTAGCGACGGCTGAGCACTTAGTCCGCATCATTCCTTCTCACATCTCCTCCCCGCTCGTAACAAACGCAGGTATCCGTGCGCATCGGGGCAGCCGCCAGTGCCTCCCGGGAGTGCGCGTAATTTACGCAGAATTGTGTCAACACTGCCGAAAAGTCTGGAGTGATTTCGACATTCGATGTCTGATCAGTAGTCAGGCTTGACGCTCTTTAGCACGAGTGGGGTCTAATATGAAGACGGAGGGGCAGGGGGGGGCATTGGGGGTGTGGGGGTCATTTTGTGGAGGGTTTCAGAGGAAAGGGGAGGGGGGAAGCCGATCCGGCCGCGCAATTGAATTTGTGAGCGCGATGACGTCACGGCGGCAGATCGCGCTCAGTACGGGGATGCGCGAGAGCGGCGCGCATCGCTCTCCCCGCTCTCTCCCCGCATTCTCCCCGCGCTCAACCCGCTAACACCGCTAGCACCGCTGCCGCCGTGGCCGCGCACTCTCATCGCCCCCGCTCTTTATCATGAATGTATAACATCAATAACATTATCATCAGCAGTAGCGAGGAACCCGGAAAGCACGCGGACAGGAACCGCGCAGCAACAGTAAGGGGAGGAGGCGGCGGAGGATGAACCCGGAGATTCTCATCGATGCCATGAGCGACATACACCATGAGCACACACAGCCCGGGGCGCTGCTGAGTGCCGCACATAGCCCGCACCACCGACACCCGCAGCAACCCCCCTACGAGCTGCCCGGTTCGGGTGGCCGCGCCTCCATGGTGCCGGGCCTCGTGGCCTCGATGCTGGAAGGGAGCGAGTACCGCGGGGAGCACGGCCTGCACTCCTCCATCACCATGGGCTGCGATTCCCCGCCCGGCATCAGCCTGAGCGGCGGCAGCGGCTCCGGGACAGCGGCTGCGGGAGGCGGCGGCGGCAGCAGCACCTCGGGTACAACCACCGGTGCCGGCGGTGGCACGTACGCTACCCTCACCCCTCTGCAGCCCCTGCCGCCCATCTCGACCGTGTCGGACAAATTCCACCATCACCATCACCACCACCAGCACCACCAGCAGCAGCAGCGCTTGGCGCACAACCTCAGCGGCTCGTTCACGCTGATGCGCGACGACCGCGCGACCCTCCCGGCCACGGTCAACAGCCTCTACGGGCACTACCACAAGGAGATGGCGGGCATGGGTTCTGCGCTGCCGCCGCCACCGCCGCTCGCCTGCTCGGGCATCAGCAACGGCCTCCCGGCCATGCACGCGGCCCAGCAACCGCTCACCGCCTACGGACACCCCCCTGGCGCCGCGCTATGCGCCGGGGACAAGATGCTGGCGGCGCACGGAAGCTTCGAGGGCCACGCGGCCATGCTGAGTCGGGCCGATCAGTCCCTGGGACGGGGCCTCGCGTCGCCCGCCGCTGGGATGATGTCTCTGAACGGGATTCAAACTCACCCTCACCATCCGCACCCTCACCACCACCACCCGCACCACCCTCACCACCACCACCACCATCACCACCACCACCACGGGGCCATGCTGGCCGCCAGAGGACTGGGGGAGCGCGGCATCATGGCAGGTGGCGGTGGAGGAGGTCACTTGGGAGGAGGTGGCAGCGGTGGTAGTGGAGGAGGCCATCACGGAGGAGGCCAAGCGGAGGAGATCAACACGCGCGAGGTGGCGCAGCGCATCAGCACGGAGCTTAAGCGCTACAGTATCCCGCAAGCTGTGTTCGCGCAGCGCGTGCTGTGCCGCTCGCAGGGCACGCTCTCTGACCTGCTGCGGAACCCCAAACCCTGGAGCAAGCTCAAGTCTGGCCGCGAAACCTTCCGCCGCATGTGGAAGTGGCTCCAGGAGCCCGAGTTCCAGAGGATGTCTGCTCTCAGACTGGCCGGTGAGTGGACGAGATCCGTGTGCGAGTCTCTGTGTGCGTGTGTGAGCTTGTGGATATTTTTGAGAGTGTTTGTGTCTGTGTGTGTGAGAGAGTGAACCTTAACCCTAAACCTACTCACCGACAATGTTTGACCCTAAAGTCTATTAAAGCTACATGGGGGATCGTTGTCTTCGTGTGAGTGTATGAACGTGCGTTTGTAGATATTTAGAGGTGTGTGTGTGAACATGTACGTATAGTCCGGGCGTGGTGCTGGCTCACTAGGCCTTCATAGGTGCTACTCGCTAACAGCACTTAACCTTACAGGCTGTTTTGACTATATTCGGGGTCATTTTCTTAGTAGAGAGACGTGCGTGCAGGTGTCTCTGTGTGATGAAGTGCGTGTGAGCAGGTGCTGCAGTTGTGTATGCATGTGTGGAAATGTGTATATTTGTGCGTACACGTGCGTGTGCGTGATAGGTGTTAAACAAAACGTCCCCTTCCCGCTTGTAGAGCTATATGGTGGGTATTTGTGTGTCTCTGTGTGTGTCTGCGTGTGTCTGCGTGTGTCCCTCTCTTAATCCGAACTCCTCACGCGTCATGGAGTCGAGTAGCGAACTAAAGCGGGTCTTGCCTATAAACACCTCACCGCTCACCAGCATCGGGTTGCGCGGAGCCAAGCTACTGATGATTCCCTGAATATGTGAACCGCTCCACAGCTTTGCTTGTGTTGAACCAATGCAGCTGAAACGATACACACGCAGAGGGAAGGTTTTTTGGCCGCAATAGGAGCTCGCTGATATTAGTTTCCAACAATCTCCGGTGGGGCCTCCCTAGTGAAGTTCTGCAGACTGTTCAGACCACCACGGGCTGTTTGAGAGCGCCTCACCCGTAAAGGTGACAGGGTATGTGGCCATTACCGCTTCCTCGGACCCCTTTGTTTCCCCAGTGACGGTACTCGAACTGAGTCCACGTACAGGAGGCCCAGATTTGGTTCTGAGATCATGCGCCACTGCCCACACCGTGAATTCTCGCCCCATTAGTGGTCGCGTCTGAATGCATGCTTGCAGCACGATTAACTGGTTGTAATAAAGTGCTGTAACCTAATTAGTGAATGTGTTTCAGTAGATTTGCGTAGCGCAGTGAATAGCGCTGCCGCCTCACAGCAATTAAACCCGGGTTCGTTTCCCGTTTGCGCATTCTCCCCGTGTCCGGGGCCCGTTTGCGAATTTTCCCCGTGTCCGGGGCATCTCCGCTGGGTACTTCGGTTTTCTCCCACAGGTCAAAGATATGCTGCTCTCTAGATGAAGAGACCTGCTGATTGAATTTTTCCAAGTGCGCTGGGATGAACTGGCATCCTATCCAGGGTATACCCTGCCTTGCGCCCAGTGTCTGTTGGTATAGGCAACGGCTCACGACGACCTTGTACAGCATTAAACGAGACTAGTAATGAATGAATGCGTGAAAGTGTCGAGACTTAAAAAATGAAAGTGCCGTGATATCCCGAATGAGTGAATGTGCTTTGAATGAGTGGTGTGGAGTGGCGAGTAAGTAAGTGTGACGGCCGTGCCTGACTGAAAGTGAAAGTAACGCGGTGTGAGGGCCGTGCGACCGTGACGGACATCATGTCAGAGGGTCAATGAGTGGGTCAGTGCGTGGGGAGCGGTGGTGCAATTGTTAGCGCGCCGCACCACCAACCCCAGCGACCAGAGCTCCATTACCATTCACTGCCACCAACAAAAGATGTTATGAACTTGTCCTGGGTCTCTCCTAGTTCAACTCAGCCTGAATTGACTTTCTGGTGCGGTGTGCAAATATCACCACTGGCGTGACAAAGGACACCGGGTGTGGAACTTACCACCCACCCCCTAACAGCACTTGACCCTACCGTCTGTTAATGCTGCACGGGGGGTCTTTGTATTTATGTGAGTGCTCGTGCCACGCTACGAATTTTGCGCTCAGGCTCGTGTCCCCGTTCGCGTTACCCGCGGAGTCAGCGGGGGCATGTGGCGAAGGAGACGTGCGCTTGCAGGGTTGCGCCTGTGCCCCCTTGTCCCCCTGCCCCCCCACCATCGCCTCTCAGGGTCACCCCGAGCTGCATCGATCGCTAAACGCGCCATGGAGGAGCAGCCATTGTGTCGGGACACCCCGTGTTGCACAAAGACAAAGGTCGCCGTGCAGCTTCCCCCGACTGATGAGACAACTGTTGTTAGCGAGCACCTGTTAAGAAGTGTTTACACCAAGGAGTGTTGCTCCTGGTATCGCGACTAACTGCCCTTGTCTCCCCAGTGCTAAAATGTATCATGCACCGCGCCATGCAGTGGTTTAAGGCCGCGTGGACATAGGGCAGAGAGCAGAACGACCCGTTCTCTGTTCGTCACTGGTGACGGTGACGGAATGTCGAACTCGGGTGGACTGGGTTCGTAATGTAGTGCCTCAACCACTGTGCTACCGTTCCTCATATCGTAGGCATGAGGGTAAAGATACGTGTACACTCAGGCATTCAAATGCATGCGGAGAGCAGTGGCGCAGTGATCCGTGCACTGGTATCGTAACCCCAGCTTTCAGAGTTCGATTCTGGGCCAAGACTCCCTATAGTGGACAACGGATCCGAAGCTATTCTCGGCACCTCCGTAGACTGAGTCGCAGTGACCATCGTGGTGAAGTATGTTCAAACAACTACCACGAGCAGAAACAGCTTGCTGCATATCTCGGGGCAGCAAATAGGCGGAACATCGCGGTGAATGGGACGCAACGGGAAATCTCTAAACACGCAGCGACTCGGGAAGGCGGAGCGGCATCCCGCGAGCCCAAGACACGTGGCTCGACACCGCGATCCTTGGACGCGTGACTCCCGAGACCCGTGACTTCCGAGACACGTGACTTTCGCACCCTGTGAACTCGAGACGCGCGACGGCCCGAGCGGAGGAGAGACGTGCGTCCCGGATCGGGAGAGAGCAAGAGAAATAGTGGCACGCGGGTGAAACCAGGGCGCTAATGTGTGGAAGGGGTGGGCGAGACGCGTCGAGCTTGGTGACGGAATGGAGACCTAATTGTGAAAAAATGCGTATTTCATGTGGATATCCCCCACGGAGACGGAATGGCAGTCGGGACTCGGCCGTTTATTACACTGCAGCATGAAAGCAGGAGGTGGTCGCCGCGTGGCGAAGCCTTAATCCAGCAGTAGATTGATCGTGGATGATTGCCGAAGATTCATTGGGGGATGAGGATCATAGATATCAGATTCATTATAAAGTGCAGCCGAAATAGCATCATCATCATCATCAATATCATCCTCAGCGGGACTTTTTCTTCAATGGCGATGAGGCAAAACCACGGTCACCATGCCGATGATTTTATCTTCAATCATCTGCACCATCGTCATCGTCATTAGCACTACCACCAGCATCATCAGCATCACCACGAGTAACAGCAGCAGGAGCAGCAGTAACGGCATCAATCACGTGAGGGAGTGTTTCTGTCGGAGTGTTGCTGTGGAAATACGCTTGTCCGTGTGCAACCCCTTGTCAGCGAGTCTTGGACTCGTCACGCGGTCTCAAGGTAAACCTGTCCTGGCACAAGCGTTATAGTGACGTTACCACCAATTAGTGAAGAACAGTAGTTCTAGTTGTATGTGTACGTGCGTGTGTCTGGTCTGAACGATAGATTCACGTCGACAAATAACAATGACAAATATCTGAATTGGTCCTTAGCATCCCCAAGGTCCGCCCAGCGTTAAATTGATTATCATGTGCTCTCGTGTGTGTGTAGATACACGGGGTGTACACGCGTTTACATGTGCTGTAAGAACCCGGCAATCCGAGGTAGATTCGCTCTCACGGCCAACACTGGAAACGAACATCTGAACCGGTGCAGGACCCCTCCCAGTTAAGCTCAGTCTTAAAGTGAGCACCTGTTGCGCTGTGTAAACATCGGCGTCCATATGTGCTCGCTGACGATTCTCGTCTCAGAAGTCGGATGACGGCTATCGGGGGACAAAATTGTCTTCGTTTTGTACATTGGAGTTGGAGGAAAGACTCGATGTGGGCGACAATGTGCGGAGCACCTGTCACGAGCCCTCACCCCCGGTCACCCGCTTCCCAGTCACGACCCCCACCGCCCACCCCAGGCATTGGCCCCCCCAGTCACATGTGTGGGAGGGGGGAGGGTTTGTGATTATGATTGACTATTGGGTTAGGCCGCATAATGATCTGGTTACAATGACAGTAATTGTGATGTTGGTAGCAGCGATGGTGATGCCTTGGTTGAAGGCGTGTTGTTGACGTTAACACAGAAATTTCAGTGGTGGTTGCTGGAATTACAAAAAACTGACAGCGAATTGACAATGCTCCTAATAGTAACACAAGCTACCATTGCAATTATTATACTCATTAGCTTAACGTGTCACATTGATAATAACATGGTAATATTAATGATGATATTGATGGTGATTTTCCTGCAATATTAATTATTATCATAAAATACACTTGCAGCATTAAAGTTGATAGTGACTGTATTGATATCACTGACAATTATGATAAATTATTTATATGACTAATAACTAACAGCGAACATAAGGATCTTGCAAGCGAATATTTTGAAATAATCTCCTAATGTACTGCTGTAGGTTTTCACTACTCGATGCCTGATGATTCCTTGCCAAAGCTTTTCTTTTTGGATAGCCGTGTCGAGCGCTCCTCCTCTCTCCTTCGCGACGGTTCGCTTCCGACGTTGGAAGTATCTTCGCCTGAAGAACGCGGTCTGCCAGACACTGCCGTAACTCAGTCGCTGATCACGTGCTCTGCCAAACACTGCCGTAACTCAGTCGCTGATCACGTGCTCTGCCAGATACTCCCATGACTCAGTCACTGATCACGTGCTCTGCCAGACACTCCCATGATTCAGTCACTGAACACGTGCTCTGCCAGACACTCCGATGACTCAGTCACTGATCACTTGCTCTGCCAGACACTCTCACGACTCAGTCATTGATCACCTGCTCTGCCAGACACTCTCACGATTCAGTCACTGATCACGTGCTCTGCCAGACATTCTCACGACTCAGTATATAATCAAGCGCCTTAACAGACTATATGGTCTAGTGCCGTAAAGCGAGCACTTAAGAAGGTAAGCATGGCTCACAAGGAAGAACGTGACCAGACCCCGTCCAGCCGCCTTTGTCTCCCTATTGGCGATGTTTTCACACTGCACTCTCTACTCATTTTAGGCCGAGTCGATCTAAGAAAGGTCCAGGACCGATTGAGAAATTTTTCACTGGTTTTGGCCGTGAGCCGGAATCGAACTTGTACGCCAGGTTTGTCGCCACTGAGCTACCGTTCCCCTACACATGCACACATACATACACATGCACATACAAATACCTATACACATATACACCTAAAAGTACATACACATACAAATATATGCTTGCTTTTGTCAGTTCATCGCGAACGAAGATAGCATTGCTTCCGTTGAGTTGTGTAAAGGTTAAGTGAGTTTGCCAGTGGCTATCGTTGCTGACGACATATACATATACACATACATGCACAGATATAAATATAGACATACAAACATACGTACATAGCTACAAATACAAAGATCCCCGGTGTAACCTTAAAAGACTGTTGGATGAAGTTCCGTTAGCAAGCACCTGTGTAGCGTAATATCGCACGCTGCTAGGTAAACGACTAGCACAACGCCTGACCGCCTCATTAGAGGCTGAGTAGACCTAGGGGAGGCCCAGTGCCAGTTCAGAACATCGTTACTGGCGTTGTCCGCGAGCGGGATTTAAACTCAGTTTGCCATGTTTGTAGCAAAGAGCGATAACCACTAAACCACCGCTTCCTATACACATAGCCACATATACATATGCACGTAAAATTAAACACAAAAACACACGACAAACGTGCTTACATAGAATTACACACGTAAATGAACAGAAACATATATAGACACATATATACATACACACAAACATATATAAGCGATAAAAACAAATAACATCTTAAGAGAATGCACTGACATGGATTTGCAGAGCTCGATGTTATATTGATTCCAAAATATGATTTTGTGGGATAGCCGTGTCGAACGCTCCTCCTCCCTACTATGTGACGTTTCGCCTCCCACGTTGGAGCCATCTTCAGGCGTTATGTTGAGTACTTTGTGACCGTACTCGTTCGCGATGGAGAGAAGAGGAGCCCTTGACACGACTATTCCGAAATAGCAATTTTGTATCGGCCCTGGTCCTCAAATGAGGACCTGATGACAAAGGCGGCCGGGCGTGGTGTTGCACGGCTGGAAACAGTAAACGCGTGATGCCATCAGTACTGTACACACATTGTACGGTACATCTGTGGCTTACACAGCGAGCATCGAACTCACCAAACGCGCGTAAACCCGAAAACAAGCACAGATTAAACTCGTAAACAAGCGCAGATAAACACCGAAATAAACACAAGCACGCACATATTGAGGCTCGAGAGACGTAGATAATAACCTTTGTAATCGATGGGTACTTTTGCCAATACGAATATGTAAAAAAGACAAGGTTTTTTTTTATATCTAGAATTTATTGATGTGTCAAGATCTTAAAATACCAAATAGACATCTTTCACAAAGTGTCCAGTTTACAAAAGCCACACATAGTTATGGAAAAATATGCAAACAAAAAGCTTTGATAATATATGCATATTGTAATGTATTTATTATTCTTATTGATAATAGTGTATTTGTTTATTTTACTTGTGCGTTCTTCAATCTAAGTGAGAAATCGAGAGATGCTCTTGATTCCTGTTTTTGGCGCCGCGAAAACCGTCATAGATCGTCATCATCATCTTCGTCATCATCATCGTCATCATCATCCACACCATCCGCGGTCAGGGTCGCGCGAAGCCACGGTCCAAGCGGCACCGACAGATGTCTAATTAGCCCCGTTTAATTGATCTCTAACATTGTTTTTCTCTTCCATTCATTTCGGTTTTAAATAACCCTCATTTATTTCATATTAGTACAGTTCGTGCGATTATTTCATTGCTTACATTACACACCCGTTCGTATAGAAACATTTTAGAGAATTAAATGGGGGTCACAAGACATCTGGACCACTGTAAAAAGACACTAACATAGCCACAGATTTAAAAATAGACATATACATATAGGCATAGCTGTTTAATAGCAACATTTCAATTACTGCAAAGGATATTGCAATCGCGATGTTGTGATGTTGTTTGTCTCAGAGCGATGGAAAATACAAAGGGAATAATCAGCAGCAGGAATACTCAATCCACTGTTGGATGAATGAAAGGCCCCAAATTTCACAAATTCGAAAATTACACCGCAGATGACTCAATTAGGATGTCACCCACAGGACCCCCCCCCCC